>VDFB02211562.1:0-11959 GCA_007258455.2 Sequoia sempervirens
CTTGGATTGTGGGTGCTCAAATGAGGAGATGAGCCCTTCATTTATAGGATTTCAAGATGGATGAATGTCCAAATTTGATCAATATGGGACTAACATTCATCCAATAGCATGATGCCACTTGGCAATCCATGAATGGATGGAGGATGTGCAAGATTTGAGAAATGTGTCAATCAATGTATGAATTTGAAATTCAAATTTGTTGAAAATGACTTGTGAGAGGGAAGGAAATATAATAAATGTCACTTGGCTCAAGGCAAATGACATATATTATAAAATTATTGCTTTGTTGGAAGTGCATGTTGATTTGAAATTTTTGAATTCAAATTGAGAGAATATTCCAAAAGATGTCATGTGAGGAAAATAGGGATTTAATAAATGAATTAAACCTATTTTCATGTGCAACTTGCATTTTCTGGAGGATGTGACATGAGAATAGATTAAATTAATCAATGGTTAATTAATTTAATAGGGGATTTGATGATGCGACTTATTTGATTTAGATTTATGGATTTATTTAAATTAGATAAGAGAGGAATATGGCAAGAGATTAATTAAAAAAGGATTTGATTTATTTAATTAAAGGAGATGGTGTTAAATTAAATCAAATAAGGCTTTTAACTTATTTAATTTAATAGATAGACTTTAGGGATTTAATCAAATAAACTGATTATTTAATTAAATAGGGATAATTAAATCAGATGGATTGATTTAATTAATAGGAGAAGGTGACCTAATTAGATAAAGTGATTTATTTAATTAAGAGACGAATATTGATGAATTTAATCAGATAGGGGAATTTGATTAAATGGTTAGACCGAGGGATGATTTGGGGAGAATCTGATGTTAGTAAATGGGGATCCAGCTTATGATGTCAATCAATATATTTCACGTGTCTATAGGTACATTAATCATTTGCTTGATTACTTCATGATAGTGCTATGTTGGATTTGGAGTTTGGCATGAATTGGTTGGTTACAAGTCCTCATGGATACTTGGAGAAATAGGTGAGGCCTGAATTCTCTTATGGTAAGAAATATATGTTGGAATGGTTACTTGTAAGAAAATATTTTTCAACAGTAAAGACCGAGAAGCCTAAACCTTGGTTGGACGTGAGTTCAACACACTTGGCAGTTACACATGCCTCCAAAGAGGAAGTTTGGTTACAGAGACTTGGGAAAGGTATTGGTTTTAATTGCAAGTAAGTTAAACTTGATTGTGATAGTCAGAGTGCTATTTGTTTAACCAAAAATCCTATGTATCATGATCGTACTAAGCATGTTCATGTTCAATATGACTTTGTACGAGAAATGGTTGAGAGTGGGAAGATATTAATTGAGAAAGTTGACACTTTTATTACTGTTGTAGATTATCTTACGAAACCAACTCCTACAGATAAGTTCTCTTGGTTTTGAGTATTAATAACTTGCTTGGAGCTTCATGATTATGCAAGTTGCATTTGAAGTTCACATGGATTGATTAGTTGGTGCAGGAGATCCATTGTATGAGTCTTGTACTTGATTTCTAAGAATGGTTACTTGTTTGAGAATAGTACGTGTATAATATCAATTGGAGGATAATGTTAGAATAAAGATGTCATTTAATTTGCAATCCTAAATATATTTCATGTATCTCCTAAGTCCTTCAAAGTGTTCCACAACATAGGATTAGAAAGAGATTAAATTTGAATGAAATGAACATGTAGTGAAATTTGTAATTAATTCTAAATGATAGGAACATGTGGGGATGCCCAAGAAGAGCTCCTACAAAATAGGAGCACATGGGGCACCCACATGGAAGGTGGAACTCACCTTGTTTTAAGTAAATTGTTTGGAGAAAGATAACACTTCAGTAATGCATGTAAAGATCCTAGAAATTAGGGATTGATGTTTACATGCATGAAGTTTAGTTTAGTTCATTTCATTTCAGTTCAGTTATGGTATAGTTATCTTTAGTTGCATGTAGTTAGTTTTAGTTGAATGCTAGTTGACTTTAGTTGAATTGGAATGCATGACTAATGACTTGAGTTGCATGATAGATAACAGTTGATACATTCAGTTAAGTGGGGATGATCAATCATGCATCATGTTTGCATGAATTGATGGAGAGATATGTTTCAATTAATAGAGATTGACTTGGGCCCACCTTGGGTACCCAAGTTGGCATCTTGGAGTTAACACTTTTGCATGATAAGATATTTTATAAGGATGAGTTAAGTGGGCCCATTCTTGGGTGCCAACTTTAAGGAGAAGCTTACAAGATATCTTTGTAATCAACGTTGAGTTATGAATTCAGTTTGGGACACCCAAATTGATGAAGGACTTGGTTTGACATTATTTTTCATGAAAGAATTCTACTTGCAAAGAATAGGCATAGGTTTTGTGAGATAAGCGTTGTGCTTTGTAATTGTAAACTCTTTGGAGTTTACAAGGCTCATTATTGTCTATAAATTGCAACAAGTTGAAGAGAGTTTTATCATATTTTATTGCAGGTTGTGAAGAAGAATTGTTGAAGGAAAAAGAAGCATCTCAAGTAAGGATTGATAAAGAATTATTGTAATCTTATTCTAAGGTTAAATAATATGAGAACTATTGATTTTGGTGGTGGAGTTTTTTTCTGGAAGGGTTTCTCCATAGTATATGGTATGTCACTTCTATCTTCTGGTCTTATTCTTCTACAATCTTATGTCTACTTCTATAATTGGTAATAATGAATCTAAACAGATAATCATATACAAATAACTTGTAACAAAGAACACTTATTTAGATCTGCAGTATAATAGTTTTACAAGTTGTAAAGCTACATAATTACCTCCATTTTCAACAAGATTAAGAGAAAGTGTTGGGGCTGCATAGGGGTTTGCCTCAGTCAAACTCCCATTTTGGTGTTCCCACCTCTATGGATAGCTATATAGAAAGAGAGAGAGTAACTAAAATAGAAAAAGTGTGTGGTCAAAGAAAAACCCATTCCAGGAGTAGAACCTACACCACCAAGTATGAGTGATAAAATCAAACCCTACTTGAGGAGTAGAACCTGTATCATAAAAGAGGTGATAAATGCAATCCTTGCTCAAGGAGGAGAACCCATATCATGAAATGTAGAGATGCAATAGAAAGGAGATATGTGAAATCCCAAGATGCTTAAAAGCAAGAGGTAAGGGAGATAGCAGTTGCAAAGCTTAAGGAAAGCCAAGGAGAGAGAGAGCAATAGTTGTAAGAGATAAAAGTATTGCTAAGGGTGTTGTGAGAGCTTTAGAGAATGTTGTTGTAGCAAGCAATAGAGTTTTGCAAGCAAAAGAAAGATGGTAGAATGCTTGAAAGAGAAGCTAAGAGGGAGAGGAAGAAGTTAGAAGCAAAAAAATGGAGCTAGAGGAAGTTAGAGGAAGAGGCTAGATGAACTTAGAAGAAAAAAGGGATTGAAAAGACTACTTTTAAGGATGAGAAAGAAGCTTCTCAAGCTATTACAAGGCATCCCAAGCCGTTACCACTGAAAAAAGGTGAGGAAAAGTGGTAATCATGCTTGGAGATAGTTGTTTGAGCATTGAAACATTGTAGAATGCTAGTGCAACGTGCAGACATCCACACGACGCACTAGTGTCCAGACACATCATGCTACAAAACAACATGAACGAGAAAGGCACAAAGTTCAATGCAAATATGACATGCAAGGGTAGCTATTGAAAAGGGGTGCTAGAGCATCCCGAGAAGGGAAAAGGGCTGATGTCAGGGCCAAAATGAGCCTACAAAAGTTCTAGGGGAGTGGACACCAAAGCAGATGCAAGAATGTATGTGAAATTGTGAGGGGTGCAATTTTACGACTATACATTTTTCCCCCACATTAGCAGGGATATGAATCTACACTAATATGCATGCTAAAGGAAGATTAATAAACATAAATAATGTCATATGTCAAAAGGATACTATAGAGAAAGTAGATAACTCTTCGAACCATGGAAGCATGCCCCCAGGCTGAAGACTTGCAAAACAAATGCATTAGACAAGAAAGACCTGCACCAGACAACAATGTTAGAACATAAAAAGCTAAAGGATTTGAGTTAGCAAAGTGAATGAGACCTTGATGTAAAAGGTTGTCTCAGTACTATGCATCATCCCTAGATTAAATTTAAAAATAACACATAGAGGAATTGTAGAATGAAGAGAGGAAGGAGCATATACTAAGCATGAAGAAAACTTAGATCTTCGATCTGGTATACACAATTGAGAAGAGAAGAGATATTTTAAGAATGTAAGCGCCTTACAATCCTATAGACCTACAAGGAAGGTGTCCTCCAAGATCTCTCACATGAAGGAAACCAAAAAAAGTGCCTTACAGACCCATAGACCTGCAAGGAAGGTGTCCTCCAAGATCTCTCATATGAAGGAAACCAAGATGAAAGTTTGTTATAGGCCCCTAGACCTATAAGGAAGGTGTCCTCCAAGATCTCTCACATGAAGGAAACCCAAAGAAGTATGCACCTTACAAGCCTGTAGACCTAAAAGGAGGCATCCCCCAAGATCTCTCACATGAAGGATACCTGGAAAAGCACCCTACAAATCTGTAGACCTATAGGGGAGCGTCTCCCAAGATCTCTAACATGGAGGAAGTTGAGAAATTTCCCTACAAACCTGCAAACCTGTAGGGAAGGTGTCCTTCAAGATCTCTCACATGAAGGAAACCAAAGAAAGCACCCTACAGACCCACATAACTACAGGGGAGCAACCCCCAAGATCTCTCACATGGAGGAAGCTTAGAAGAAGTTCCCCACAGACCCATAGACCTACAGGGAGGTATCCCCCAAGATCTCTCACATGGAGGAAACCCAAAGAAAGTGCCCTACAAACCTGTAGGGGAGCAACCCCCAAGATCTCTTGCATGGAAGAAGCTCAGAAGAAGAACCCCACAAACCTCGAACCTACAAGGAGGTATCCCCCAAGATCTCTCATATGTAGGAAACCCAAGGAAGGGGACTCTGTAGAGTTAGAAATTGACTTCACAGGCTAACCTACAAAGCAAAAGTGGCCACGTAGGAAAGTAAGCGGACAATCACGCAAACCATTGATAGATTGGAAAGCTTTCAAAGGGATCCCTCAAGAACCCTTCAAAAGAAGAGGGGCCCACTCAAGGGATGCACTATTTGAAAAGCGAGGTCTAGTCAGGTTTCCCCCAAGCTAGATACAAATGATTTTACTCAAGAGAAGAAATTTCAAAGGGGGTCCCTTAGGAACCCTTCAAAAGAGAAAAAAGGGGTCCACTCAAGGGACACTTCATTTGAAATATATAAAGAAGAGAGGGGGGTCCTTAAGAGGGAAACACATCTCCAAAACAAGTTATTGCTACCCCCAACATACAGGGGGGGAGAACCATGCAAGATAGTCATAAAATACAAGATAGAGGTGAACCTCGATATCACTTGTTAATCAAAGAAGAGGTAGGTGCATCAATCAAATGGGAGTTTGATGGCACTTGAATCAAGAATTTGTATTTTTTCCTTCAAGGCCTTAGATTCACTAGTGGAATGACCAAGTGCTCAATGGTATGCACAAAAAGAATGTTTTTCTTCGTCATGCTTATGAAGTTTCTTACATGTAGGAGAAGAGTAATTAAGTGGGATTTTAGAAGCCACAACAAAATATTCTCTTGCTTAGAAAAAGAGTGAGGAGCAGGAAGCAACCCTTTCCCTTGTAGAGAAAATTTTGTTTTCTCTCAAGAAGAAGATACGAAGGTAGCAGACAATGAAGGATCTACATGGAGAGTATTATTTTGGCAAAGGGGATCATACTCCTTTATGAGATTACCATCATTTTTCCTGATAGGATTTCTAGCATTAACCTTTTTAATAGAAGTGTGATCATCTTCCTCAAAAGGAGGAGGATCAACATTTAGAACATTACAATTATTGCTCGCACTATCCCACGATACAAAAGAACAACCATCTTTGATAGTGGGTTTGGATGATGTTATTGGAAGGTCTAAGTGGATTGGGTCAATTTTATGTTCCCCAATGAAGGAATCTATAAAGTCTAAAGAACCCCAATCATCACCAAGACATGTATTCTCTTGAAAAGAGGTCGAAGGAGCAGACTTACTACTCTTTCCTTCAAAGGAATCTTCTTCAGGGACATTTATCTCAAGAGTATCCTTTGTAGTAGAATGCTGCTAGAGTAAATATTGACACATTGGAAGACACTTGAAGGAATAAGAGTAGGAACAACTGAAACCTGACCAACAGCTGCCATTTCACATAAGTGCATTGCCTCAGGGTTAGCCTTGAATGTGACTACTCAGTTGTTGCAAATGAACTTAATAGATTTATGCAAGGTAGATGGGACTACACCCATAGCATGAATCCACGGTCTACCAAGAAGAAGGTTATATGGTAATTTCTTTGACATAACATATACAAGGGTGGGTACAGTAATGGGTCCAAGCCACAAAGGTAATACTATTCTGCCTAGGGCTTGTCAATCGACATTATCGAACCCATGAATAACAACAAGAGAAGCATTAGAGAATATGAGATCAATATTAATCTTGGGCAATAGATCGTGCTACATACATTGACCACGAGGCTGGTGTCAGCGAGTACATCTAATATCAATTCTATTAATGTTAACTACCATAATCATTAAGAGGGATCTTCTTGCTTCTGTACTTTTGAGCATGAGCTCTTGCACATAGAATGTAACATTTGGCCCAGTTGCATGAATATATGAGCTATGTAATGCTGTTTATGCGCCCTAGCTTGAGAGAAAGAAACAATATCTTTTGCAGGGCTTCCTAAAGCATACCTTGGTGAATGGAAGCATATTGAAGCAAGTCCCCTAGTAAGATCTTAGTTGTAGTAACTTGAAATTTCTCAACAAGATCATAATCACTAGGTGATTTAGTTGTAGGTTTAGGTGCTTGAGGAAGGCTTGGTTGTTTATTCATTATATTCTCATAAGTATGGACTACCACTCTATAAGAGGGAGCCATAGAAAGATCAAGAGAGTTGCTATCAAATGGAACACCATTGATAGAACAAACCCTTTAGAAGGAGGACTGAAATTTGGAGTCAGTAAATAACAAGTATCTTAGGCCTTTGAGGGGTAGCAAAGACATAGATTGCATTTATAGAATCATCACAACTAGTAGAATGATTATTCGAAGACATATTCTCAACATCGATCCAAGGAGGATCCAATATGGAAGGACATTCATCATTCACTAATGCATCGTCTCTAGAGAAGAGGGTGCATTAGAACAAAAGATGGGATTCATCATTCACAAATGCAACATCTCTAGAAGAGAGTGCATTGTAATAGAGACAAGATTCATCATTCACTAATGCAACGTCTCTAGAAGAGAGTGCATTGGAATGGAGAAGAGATTCATCATTCACAAATGCATCATCCTTAGAAGAGAGTGCATTGGAATGAAGAATAGATTCATCATTCAGATGCATCATCTCTAGAAGAGAGCACATTAGAATGAATAGAGGAATGGGAATAACATTAAGAAAGATATCAATGATTTCATCTTTTTGTGACAAAATATATTCTAAAGCTAGAGGACTTTTGTGAGAAGGATCAAAGATTCCAAGTGACAAGGGAAAATACAAGTCACCATCACATGCATGAAATGGAATATAATTAACATTTTGAACAAAATTAGATACTGAAATAATAAAAGAAGATATTAAATTCATTACGATTTGTTCAGTATTTTCTATGTTCTAGTAATTTGGGTTTTCAAAGGTCTTCAGAGCGGAATTGGAGGTCAGAACTTGCATTGGTCCCTAAAATTTGGCTATTGAAGGAACTGTTATTTAAGGGACTCAACTAGTTCTCTAGGAGACCTTTCCAACAGTGCAAACAGTTTTGAATTTTGAGCACCGAGTTAAAAGTTATGACCTCACCAAGTAGCGGTAAATAAATTCTTAATTTTTTTGAAAACTACCCTCTTCACGTCAGGTTCACCAAAATGTAGAGAAATGGGATTCACTACTCACAAGTTCTCTTCATTCAAAGAGCCTCACCGGGTGAACTTCCCTAAACTACCTTAGGAACAGTGGTGAGAGTTTGAACTAGAAGAGCAAAGTCACAAAGATTTTTTGGACAAACAAACAAGCTCTCGGCCAAAGGATGATAGCACAAAATATGGATGAAAGTGTGGCACATTGGCATCCTATAGGTGTGTTGGCATCTCATATGGACTAGAAAGCGAGTTCATCATAGAAAATAGCTAAATGAACACTTCTACTCAGATTGTTAAAAACCTTAGAATGCAGGAAAGTAATAGAATATAACAAAGTAGTAAAAGAAATATAGAATCAGAGTTAAAGAAGAGAAGGTGGAGTAATTGGTACAACCACACAAGTGGTGAAGTCTCTGGTTTGTAAATCTCTTCGAAACTGCGTTTATATAATTAGAAGAAATTGTTAAAGGGTTGTATGGGGTTTTGCCTCAGGTCAAACCCTTGTTTTGGTGTTCCCACCTCCACGAACAACCAAATAGAAAGAGAGAGAGAACAAAAATGGAGAAAGTGTGTGGTGAAAGTAAAACCTGCTGCAAGAGTAAAACCCACACCGCCAAGTATGAGTGATAAAAGCAAACCCCACTTAAGGAGGAGAACCTGTATCACAAAAGAGGTGATAATCTAAATCCCCACTCAAGGAGGAGAACCCATATCACAAAATGTAGAGATGCAATAGAAAGGAGATATTTGAAATCCCAAGATGCTCAAAAGCAAGAGGTAAGGGAGATAGCAGTTGCAAGGCTTAAGGAAAGCCAAGAAGAGAGAGAGCAGTAGCTGCAAGAGCTGAAAATATTGCTAAGGGTGTTGTGAGAGCTTTAGAGAATGTTGTTGTAGCAAGCAATGGAGTTGTACAAGAAAAAGAAAGATGGTAGAATGCTTGAAAGAGAAGCTAAGAGGGAGAGGAAGAAGTTAGAAGCAGAAGAATGGAGCTAGAGGAAGTTAGAGGAAGAGGCTAGAAGAACTTAGAAGATAAAAGGGATTGAAAAGACTGCTTTTAAGGAGGGGAAACAAGCTTCTCAAGCCGTTATGTCCATTACCACTGAAAAAAGGTGAGGATAAGTGGTAAGCATGCTCAAAGATAGTTTTTTGAGTGTTGAAATGTCATAGGATGCTAGTGCGATGCGTAGATGTCCGCGCGGCATGCTAGTGTCCATACACATCACACTAGAAAACAACGTGAATGGGAAAGGCACAAAGTTCAATGCAAAGCCAGAACACAAGGGTAGCTGCTGAAAAGGGGTGCTGGAGCATTCCGAGAAGGGATAAGGGCTGATGCAGGGGCCAAAATTAGCCTACACAAGTTCTAGGGGAGTGGACACCAAAGTGGATGCAAGAATGTATGTGAAATTGCGAGGGGTTCAATTTTATGACTATACACTAGGATAGTGTATGTGAGTAGGATGAATTTCACTTGAAGTACTGAGTGAAGAATACTTTTTCCAAAGTAGTGTAGTTTTCCTTTGGCTACACTGTCAATTCACTATGTTCCTTTATGCATGCTAGTTCAAGATTGTAGTGGTATACAAGTTCTAGTTATGTAAGGCACAACACTAAGCTCAAGAAGGTTGTACTTATGAGGTTACCTTACCAACACCTTTGTCAAATGGTAGGGCCATCTATCAAAAAATGGATGTGTGGGGGACTATATTTGGGTTTGTGGTTGGTGAAAAAAGCACTTGAGTGATGCTTCTCCTCAACAGATGGTGATCGAGATTTGAAAGGAGTTTTTCCTAGACCATTTAGATATCTATTATTATGATGCTCAGTTGAGCCATGTATGTATCTTGTATTCAATCTTTGGGAAAAATTGTAAGATGTGAATTATATTTTGGAAATGGAATCAATTCTTTAGAATTTTGTAATGTAATTTATGCTCAAATGTTCTCTTTTTGAAATGAAAATTTTTATTGCAATGAGAATGTGACAATTAATTTACTTGAGGTTAAAACCTAGGAAATTTACTTGCTTGAACAATTAGCATGTTACACAAGTAGTTTTCCCTCTTATAGAGATGTGTACACATTTGAAAAAGATCAAGGCCAAAATATTAGCATCTAATATTCTCCAACATGGATCTTCATCTCAATCTTCTTATCCCTATTAATTTTTAAAATCCAAGTGCTTTTTCAAATAGTGATATGATGCGAAGGAAATATTAACCTAGTTGGTAATATTTCCACTTTCCCTTCCTTTAAAGGATATTCTTTTAGGAAGTTCACTAAGCTACAAGAATCCTTGTATGATATTCTTCAAAGATTCTTAAGTGCTAATTTGATTACACGTCCTCTTGTACATCCATTGTATTAGATAAATTATTTATTATAACTTGTAATGATCAAGCATTTTGTAACTTCCATATAGTTAAGCATCATATATTGCAATCGTGCATGGTTCTCAAGCAAAAAATAAAATATCACATAGACATGATCCATGTGGATGATAATAAAATTTCTTTGATTAAACTTACTAATAGGTGATTGGGAATTTATACCATTTCCTTCCTTGATCATAGAAATAATGTTGAGGTGCATGATATTAGGGTACATGAAAATAATGATGATATAAAGGATTACCATATTGAGTCTTGTATTCACATGCTTTTATGGGATAAATTGAAACTAAAATTACACCTTCTCCTCCAACTCCATTGATTAATTTTTTTGATGAGGAGATACCACAAAATAATTTTTATGATCCATTGTATATTGCGTGAAATGCATGATAATGTTATCAATGATAGTCTTGTTGATGCTAAAAACCAATATAAGATATGTACAAGAGATTTTATAGGTCATAAACATTAAAATTAAAATTCTTACTCTCATTTGAGAGCCTTGGGTTGTCTTATATTATCAATTAAATTTGTGCCTAAAGAAAGTATAAATCTTATGCCATGTTATTCCCTCTTTAGATAGATTTTACATACTACTTGGTAGAACATGGCTAGAATGCTTGAAAGTGGTACCTTTAATTTTTTATCAATGTATAAAATTTATTCATGAAGGAGAAGTTGTCAAGATTCTAAAAGACTCATATGAGCCCCATTGTGGAGTTGTGGCATTTAACTCTAGATACTAACATTCCAATTCCAATTGAACCTCCATATAAAGTTGAAATAAATATTCATGAGTTGTACCAAAATAAATTACATACACAACAAGAACATAAGAAGATAAAACAATAAAATCATAAAGAACCTCACAATGAAAAAATTAGTCAAGAACCTTAAAAAATCTACTACAAAAGTTGTATAAAAGATAGAGTTTCATGCCTGAATTTTACTTGGATGCCAAATAAAAATGTCATGTTACACAAAATGCCAAAATTTCAACCTCAACCACAAGTAAAGAAACAATAAATATGGGTGAAGATAGAATTCCTATTTACTCCCAATTGATAATGTGTTTGTACAAAGTACAAAGAATTATAAACATGAAACACATGTAATAGAAAATAAAAGTCATGAAAAATAAGTGATAGCATTAAATTAAGAGAAATGTGATGATACATGTGTTGGATTCTGCAATAACTAAGATAAGATCTGTTGTCGGTAGTAGATCATATACACTCCACTCAACAAATGATTGAAAATCAAAATAGTAGAATGGAGAAGAAATTTGAAAGAGAGAAAGAGAGAAAATAGAGACAACACTGCAAGAGAATTTTGAGAAGACTCTCGTCACTCTCACAAAACGATCACCGAACTAGCTGAACCAGCTGAACTAGTGAAGGTGAGAGGAGAGTGCTCAATATATAGAAAAATAAGGGAAAATACATCCAAGAGGTGCATTAACTCCTACTACCCATAAAAGGTGGGAGGTTATCACCTACTTGGTAAATGAAAAGACATGTGGCATAACCTCCTCAAGTGAAGACAGGAGAGAGGTGGCACATAAATCCAAAAGAGGGTGAGAAACCCAACTATCCCATAAACTACTCAGGTAAA
>VDFB02211564.1:0-16001 GCA_007258455.2 Sequoia sempervirens
TCTCGGTCCTCATCGACATTGCTTTCTTGGGGTTTCTTGGTTTTCCCTTCCAATGGCCACCATAAATCCTTCTGATAGAGATAGTCCTCCATCTGCATCTTCCATAGCTGATAGTTCTTCCCATTAAACTTCTCAACCTTCTTACCCTTGTTTTCCATTGCTCCCACTCAGCCGTGAGACACCCACTCATGCATCGATAATCAAAACACAACCTCAGCTCCGATACCACTCTTGATACCACTTGTTAGGGTTAGAGATGGCAGATATCTAACAATTAAATGCAGATTTAAATAATAAATGGAGAAACTAAAACATACACAGAATAAATCATAACACAGAGAATTTAGCGTGGTTCACCCAATCTGGGCTACATCCACCAAACCGCAGCCATCCAATACTTTTATTATCCAGTGCAAAACCTATTACAATCTTGCGAATAATCGCGTTTTTCATCATACTGTAACCCCCATCCCAACCCCTTTTAACAAGCTTTTAGAAGCTTCCAGAATTAGGGTTTTACAAAGTCGATTTTCTTTCTTTTTCAGAGATTTTTCCTTTTTCGCTGACGACGCGAAAAAAATGGCAAAAATTTTTTTCTCGGGGGCTGGGCCCCCGAACCCCCGCCCGGGGCCCGGCGAGGGCGGGGGGCCAGGGTGTACAGTATACCATGGGCTATATAGTATAGCATGATCGGTCGCCACATACCAACAGACCCCCTAATTAAATTTAGATTATCACTTGATTAAAATCTCAATGAGTTACTTTGGACCAACTACTTTGGGTGCCGAACCCTCATTGGGAGCCACTCCCCTTACTAGCAACAAAATCTCAAAATCACAAATGGGCAAGCCAACTTGCACAAGATACCAAAACCAAACAAAATAACTACACCAAGTGAGGCATGCACCATCTCATGCTAGAACTTCATAGTAAAGAAAACCACTTTCAAGTGCAAGGCTAAACCCACCAAAATCAAATTGAACATAAGAGCAACCGTGCACAAGGAACCAACAAGAAGAAACATTTATAAAGCAACATTTTCTTTCCCCTCCTCTAGAAGCCCAAGAAGAATGACTACTCAAGAAATCACAAACGAGAGTAAGTCAAAATAATACAAGTTTCCAAATAAATTCCAACACAAAATTAAAGAATAAAATCCCCTCAAAACCGAGATTAACTCAAGAGGAAGTCACATCGAGATAGAACCATCAAAATTATCCTTTAATCCAACATGAACAAACAATCATGACAACCATAAAATTCACTTTTCCAAGCAACCTCATAATATCAAGTAAACATAAAGATGTCCCTTCCACATGTTATACTACAAAGTCATCTATCAATAATTCAAAGCTATTTAAGTTGAACAACCTATCAGTTTCTTAACAACTTACTTAGATTAAAAGACTATATATCATAAATAACGATATCAAAAAGTAAACCCTTACAACAATCCACTTTTACTAACACAAACAAAGTGATAACATTAAACTAACATAATCAAAATAATAAATTTCAAAGAATCTTTAACTCATCATTACATTTTATCTTTCCGTGCATCAAGAAATCATTTAAAACAATTAAGGAAAACATAGAAACATATTTTATAACTATCTCCCTACGCATTTAACGCAGTAATAAATTAATTCTCCTATATCTACTTACATTTCATGTTCAATTTTTATGTGAAATATATAACCTAAGCCCTCTTGATTATATTTTATTTTCTAAAAGAAAACTTAATTAAATGACAATTTATTTTTCCTTATTAATCGAATAACCTTTTCTTTTAAGTATAGAAAGAATACAACCATATAATAAATAATGGAGATTATAGCAAGACAACCATTTATTCATTCATTACGAAATCATCACTACACATTATAAAATCGTTTTAAATAATAAAAGAAGTTATTTAAACATATTTTAACACCAACAAATTACTTATTATTCCTAAATCATTCACTACACTATCAAGACAACCCTCATCCTCAAGATGTTAGATTAATTATTAACCAACAATATCTACAAGTATGATGTTTCATATAGCATAATAAATTGATAGGTAGACATCCCTTAGACATATAGAGATATGCCCTATTTCATTTGAGTTGGTTTCAATTTTAGTGTTATGACCTTCGTACTAAAGTTTAGATTTTGCATACTGATGATGCTGTTGACGTGGACAAAGGAGAATTAATGGGCCAAAAACAAAGTAACAAAAAGATTTATAAATGTCATATAATGCTGTAAGTTTTTCCTTGGTTATCCTTTATTGATAGAGTACTCTGTAATAAAATAACACAAGGTTTTTCCAAAATAAATAAAGCTAAATTGAATCCTACATGGGATGCTAGATACAGAAGAAATACCTATGCAAGGAAATAAACTATTACCCCACATTGAAAACATATGCACAATCCAGGAAGGTGAGATAAGTCGATGTCTTTAGTCAAAGCACCATAATCAGAATTCGGCCTTCTCACCAAATAGTCACAATTCACTTGAATATCGTGGTTCTCAATTCCTCACTGTTAAGAAATTTTGGTAACCGTTCGCCCTCGATGGTTTCTGAGATATATCCTATTAAATCATTGCTAAGGTGGTTCAAGTGGAGATTATCCAAGTGCCCGATCACTTAATGCCAAGATATATATATATATATGTGTGTGTGTGTGTGTGTGTGTGTGTGTGTGTGCGCGCGCGCGTGTGTGTGTGTGTATTTTGAGTGTGGATTGGGCATCACAGGCCCCAAACATTGACTGATATCTAAACCTAGCACCTCAAGCATTAAGCCACATCAACAATCAACAAAGACATATACAAAAAGACTTAAATCTGTTAGACCCACCATAGAATAAGCTGCTGTCTACAAAGCAATGAATGACTCTGTGGGAGAGCTGCCTCACAGGGATACATAAGCATGAACATAAAATAAGATGAAATCGAAAGCAACACCCCCTATTTCCCAAGCGCTGGCAACACTATCGAATCCACCAAAGTTAAGGGATCGACCTTTTACCTATTTCAAATGATGAAAGGATCTTCTTATTGGGTGACAAACCAAAATAAGCATGGGGAAAGCAATAAATGATTTCAGCCAAACCCCTATTCCTTCAAAAAGGATTAGACCCAACAATAATATGAGGCATCATAAAGTTAACGGCAAATACAAGGTGGAAACCATGACATAAATTGACTACCATATAGGAAAAGAGGTGACCCATCATAAGATCTATGCATTAAAAGTACATAAACTAGTTAATAACACTCAGTCGAGGATAATCGGCGACTCCCAACTTAACAACGTACACTACAGAGCATCGGTTGTCCACTAGTAAATTTATTGAGTTATACAAAAAGGTCGATACCCTATGACTACCAATTTCACCAAATATATGCAGACAAGGCAAGCCAAAACATAGTGTTACAAAGCCATGAATATAATATATATGTAAGATCGAGTTGGAAATACCATTTCTTTTCAGGTAACAAGAAGGAGAGAATATGTTTCATAACTGGAGAATGACCAATCAAAATCAAATACCACACCAACCTGAACTCCAACGCTTGCAACCGAGAGGGCGAATTGAACCTCTTCTTCGCAACCACCAATCCTCCCTTCAACTTAATCACCCGAGATTAATTCAATTTGAGAACAATATCAAAAGCCACGAACTGTAATTTTCTTTCAGCATTATTTTGCAAAGCAAAACTTAGCTTATGAAAACCTTTTTTTCTAAAAGCAAGCCTCCTTCCAAAAAAAAAAAAACAAGAAAAAGTTTTTATTTTTCCAAATAAAAATCCAAGAGATAAACTTTCGAAACTAAAAATCAACAAGATAAGCAAGATTCCAATTCAAAAATTCGTTTAAAGTTGTGCATGTGCACGCATTATCTTTTTCCATCTTTTTCTATTTTCTCTTGCTTTTACAAACGTTGCAAAATCTTATCTTCTAGATTTATTTAAAATCACATTATTTTACCATATTCAAATAATTATCTTCACACAATAACAAATTACTAATTATTATTAAAATATGATTTAAAATAGTACTTTTTACCAAAACAATTTAATCTAATTATTTAATAATAAAACATTTACTTTTAACAAAGCAATTCAGATTTAATTATTTATTAATAATCATATCCTTTATACTTCATTAATTTATTTAATTATTATTTAATCTCCAACTTTATTTAGATTACTAGGTAATCAATTTTAATTTGGTTAACTGAGCTAACAAGGCCATATAAAAATATTACGTCCACCACATAATGCAATAACATAATAAACAACGAAATCACAAATAAACACTTACACAAATGTCCAAAAAGACCGATTCAGTGGGGCACTACAACAGAAGCTCACATAGTTGAGCATAGATTATTTTTGAATGATAATTCATTTGAATATTTGATGTTTGTAATGGTTTTACTTGCTATTCATCAGTCCATTGATGACTAAAAGTCATTTGTAATTAGATTTATTTAATAGAAAATTTTAGTGGTTTCATATGCAAACAATTATTGAGTTTAATTTTGCAATCTCCATATTATGTTTGAGTTATTGTTGTGCGAACTTTAGAGAGGGATTTGAGTGTATGAATTCCCATATTCAATTCATATTCATCAGTGGTATCAGAGCGGGAGTTCCTGAGTGTGTAGGTAGAAGCATCGATTGGAGGTAGTTTGCACCAAGACCTTTGGGTGAAATGTGTGTCGTGTGTAGGCTAATCGCCAAATGTGAGGTAGTCTATACTTGAGAGGTTGAATATTGAGAGTGTGTGGCAAGTGTTTGATGAAATGCAAAAGAAGAAAGATAAAAAAAATTCATAGTTGTGTATGTAGGTGAACATGAGGGAGAGGATATTACAGAAGTATGCTTTGAGGATAGTGTGAAGGAAGATGATGAGACTATAGTAGAGGATGGGAAAAAAAAAGAAAGTGCAAAAATACAAGAGGAAAATGATGCTGTAGCAGTATGCCTGGATGAGAGAGGAGGCAAGGTATGTATCAAGGTTGGAATTTGTTTGGTTAATGATATGAAACAACTAGAGAAAAGGGATGAAGGTGAGGAGGATGACTTTCTCATGCAATTGGAATCAATCAAAAGAGTGTAGAATGAGAAAATTCCAGGTAACACAAAGGTTTCAGCCAAAGGTAATGAGATAATTTCTAATTTTTATGCTTTTTATGATGAGAATAAGGATGTAGTTGCAGCAGTAGATGTGTTGGAGATAGGTGAGAGTGATGAGCAAGATGTGAATGTGAATTTGGAGTTTATTGATGATTCCTTGTTTGAGAATGATGAAGGTGAAGATTCCCTGATAGAAGAACTTGATTACTTGTTGCAAAAGGTGGATGATGAATCACAAGATTATTATTCTAACATTGTTTGGGTGTAGAAAATCAATTTGCAGCAGTAGAGTGTCTTTCTAAAGGCACCAACAGAGTGACAAGTTGCATTAAAGACAAGGAAAAAGAAGAAGAAGAAGAAGGTATAGTAGTAGGATAGGTCATACAGGACACATTGTGTTGAAGAAGAAGGTATGAATACCATTTATTTGTTTCATTTTGATAAAGCACATTGGTGGGAGGTAGAGTTTGATAATTTTCATTTCATGGGGATGAGAAGGAAAAGAAAGGAAAAATGAAAAGGAGAAAAGAGAGAAAGCTACAGAGTAAGGTGAAGAAGAAGATAAATCAATTTGATAAGGAGGAAAAGTGGATAAAAAACATACAATTTTTAAAAGTTCATGAGTCTCCAACTCATGGAACATTTTCTTCTTATCCGGTGTATTTGATGCAGGAGCATCCGAGCTCACAAGCAATCCTGCATCACCAAAAATAAATATTTTATTTTCTTGTTTAATTTTTGCATTTTTGGTGTAGGTTGGAGCTTCAAGAGAATCTTGTGGAGTTTTGAAGGATGAAATATTTATTTTATCAAGACTTGGCTTCCATTCAAAATCAGAGGCAAACAAGGTATTTTATGTGATTTTAAAATTATTATATAGGGGTGATCCCACAATAGTGGTTTACAATTTTTGGCCAAACTGGACACTGATATTTTTTTTTAACACAATCTCCACATTCGAGCACCTATAGCGATTAAACCGTAAGGAATTTGAAGATGATGAAAAATAAAGTCTTGTCATATTTTGTCTGTAGATTCTAAAAATATTTTTTTCAATTTTTTTGGAATCAGATTGCACTTCTTTTTCCATCTCCCACGAAAATTGGTTTTTTTAAAAAACAACATTTTTAAAAAGTGACGCACACCATATAACGCATAACTTTTTTTCCTTGAAAGATGAAATTCCAATTCTTTCAAATTTAGATTTATAACTCTGATATCTAGTGCTTCCACTTGGTTAGATAGTTTTATTGAATATTTTTCTTTTAATCAAGTTTCAAAGTCAAATCAATTAAAATTCAGACATAACACGCACCGTATAACGCATAACTTTTACTGTATGTATCAAAATTCTTTTTTTGTTGGATCAAGGACTCCAATATCTGGTGCACTCATATTTTAAACTTTTTTTTTGATAATCTTCTATTTTTCCACTTGTGCAAAACAGATAATTTTCTTTTCAGTGAAAAACCTATATTTAATAAAACTTAAAAAATAGATAGATAATATAATCAAAACATACTAAAATTATATTAATTGGATAGCTCGTTTTGAGGGGAACCCGATACTAGTTGGGTTTCTAAGATCTCCTCCATTTTCATTCTCAAATCGAGCTTCGAAGCACAAAATTTTCAGCAATTCTGGTGCCTTAGGAAGCAAGGATGAAAAAAGATGGGTTCGGCCGAACAAGTGTTCGGTCGAACAAATTAGAAATGTTCAATCGAATAGGGGTTTGACTGAACCCTTGTTCGACCGAACCACCCAAATATGAGATTAAAAAAATGAATTTAAATGGGTTCGACCAAACATACTAAACATGTTCGGTTGAACACCTTGTTTTTAATATTAATATAGATATTATTTATATTGTTTTTAAATGATAACTTAAATTTGATGGCCATATGACTGTATTTAAAGATTTTTGTTGTAGAATACAATCAAAATTTTAAAAAGATTGTAAAAGGAGATATTTTGGATAAACTGTGAAAATTTATATAGAATTATAATGATATATATGTTTGATTTATATATAATTTTACATACACTAAGGTATATCATAATGTTTTAAGGGCACCCTTGAATAGATAACCGTAATTAAAAAATTTGTTGATAGGTAAATTCGATCATCAAATTTAATCCTTGGTAGGAGGGAGATACTTCAAAGAGAGAGGGGGAGTGGGAGAGAGATAAAGGGTAGGGGGTCCTAGGGTTTAAGGGTTAAGGGTAGAGGAGCTCGAGAGGGAGAGTGGGTAGGAGGGATAGACTTTTTAGAGAGAGGGGGGGAGTGGGAGAGAGATAAAGGGTAGGGGGTGTACAAGGGTTAAGGGTAGAGGGGAGAGGGAGAGGAGTAGGAGGGAGAGACTTGAGAGAGAGAGGGGGGGACTGGGAGAGAGATTAAGGGTAGGGGTGTACAAGGGTTAAGGGTAGAGGGGAGACTGGGAGGGGGTAGGAGGAGAGACTTGAGAGAGAGAGGGGGGAGTGGGAGAGAGATCAAGGGTAGGGTTTAAGGGTTAAGGGTAGAGGGGAGAGAGGGAGAGGGGGGAGGGAGAGAGAGAGAGAGAGACTTGAGAGAGAAGAGAGTAGGGAGAGACTTGAGAGAGAAAGGGGGAGTGGAGAGAGATAAAGGGTAGGGTTTAAGGGCTAAGGGTAGAGGGGAGAGAGGGAGGGGTAGGAGGAAGAGACTTGAGAGAGAGGGGGAGTGGGAGAGACATAAAGGGTAGGGTTTAAGGGTTAAGGGTAGAGGGGAGAGAGGGGGATGGGGTAGGAGGGAGAGAGTTGAGAGAGAGAGGGGGGGAGTGGGAGAGACATAAAGGGTCGGGTTTAAGGGTTAAGGGTAGAGGGGAGAGAGGGAGAGGGGGTAGGATGGTGTAAGACTGCTCCAAGGTTTTCTTGCACCAACTTATTAGAAGACTTCACTCTGCCTTCAACCAAGAACCTGACAACTTCTAGGGTCTATTTTGACTTAGATCATTAACTAAGCCTTGCTTTAAATCTGTTACAAGAGTTTCAATCCTTGTGCTTAACCTTAGAGGATTTAACACCATTTAAACTTATAGTCAATCTCCTACACCTAGAAGGATCTAAGTGCCAACTTTATCATCTTGCTTGAACTGATTGCAGGGGTGTTGGGAGCTCTATTTCCTTGCATTTCACATTCAATTGAATGCATCTTGGAGGTTCTTTAGCTTTCAATTTACCCGATCTCAAGATTTTGCCTTTGAAGAGACCTAATCCTTGTAGCCCTTACCAGTCACTTTCCTGCCTTTTCCTCTTAAACTTGTCAAACAACCTACCAATTAAATGGCACTTCCTGATACCCTTTTCAGTCCTTTAAAACATTTAAAAGGTTTCAGACTTCTGTATCATCCGTACAGTGGATTCCTACTTTCAAGGGCAAATAGGCTAATTAGGCCTAATTCCTAGGGTTTCAAGAATTCCTTGCTAATTTCTCACACCAGTGGATTATTCAAGCCTCAATCCTTCTAGTATCCTTGTGTTTGGTCACATCCCACTTGGAAGTGTACTTTTTCTGTACAGTGGTCCCTTCCCTTTCCTAAGTTCTTCACTTTTCTCAATCAAACTCCTAACCGGGCAGTCCTAGCTCACCTAGGGTTTGAGATTACAAATACTTGCTTGGCTTTTTAGAACTCCTACTTCTAAATATGTACAAAAGGCTAGCTCCCCTATCATTTCCATCCAATCTATTGGAAACCCCATGGTTAGATTTCATGGGGGAGCCATTTAAAAACTTGACTGCTCAAAACAGTGATACAAACCCTCTAGAAGCTAACTTATGAATTCAAAACAACAACTCTACTCTAAGCAACCTGAACACAGAAGGAAAGTGAATCAAAACTATTCTAAGAACACCAATACAATGCTAAATCAGAATATACAATGCCTTTGTTAACTCTGTTTCTCAAGGCACACGGGTAAACACAGAAAAATGCAAAAACTTCTTATTCACACAAAGCCAAAACTTGATTACAATGCTTCCAACTGCTCTCTACGAGCCACCACACCTATTTTGAAGCCTTTACCATGTTTCAAGGGAAATTTCTTCACTCCACATCCCTGATTTCAAGGGGATTCCAATCCAACTAAGTTGCATGCAATCACACAAAATGTTGCCATGCAATTTTACAACTTTTGCAACTTCCATCATTGTGTCATGATCCTAAATCTTAGGACCTCTAACACCTTGATCTCGAGCCAAAAAATCCCTTAACTGTCCCTTGGCATCTTTTAACAATGACCATGTGTTTAGAACACATTTAATGCCCTATATTCCAACATAAGCTGTCCAAAGCTAAATAAAGCAAAATTTAACAACAATGGGTAATTCAAGATGACTTTAGTCCTAATGACTAACTCATCACACACAAACAAGACCTTCTAAGGTCCAAATTAAGCACACTAACACCCTAACCTGGCTAAGGTTAGGTACAAGCCAAAACTGATGGTAAAAAAACTAGAGTTTAGCCTAGGTGCTCCTACACCATCCTCCCCAAAACAAAAGATTTCAATCCACCCTTGGATTGAGCAAGTTGAGATCAATGCCCAACTTTTTGAACTCTGCCTCCTTGATCCACATAGCATCTACATCAGGTTGTCCATGCCTCTTAATCAGATGTTCTTTATATTCTTTGGTCCTAGTCCTCTTGTAGACCCTGGTATCCAATATCTTATCAGCTTGCTTGACTGTAGTGGAGGGCAGTTTGAGTTCTTCCACATCTTGGATGACTTCATGAAGGGTCTGATCCATGCTTGGTGGTGGTCCTCTGTAATGGACTAGATCTGCAATATTAAAAATAGGGGACAGTCCACTGTCATCTGGTAGCTGCACCTTGAAAGCATTGTCTCCATATTTCTCCAAGATAGGAGAGGGACCTATCCTCTTCATTTGCAACTTATGAGGAACTCCTTTCTGTAGTCTAGACTTGTTCAAATGCACCATTACTAAATCTCCAACATTGAATTGGACTTCTTTCCTATGCTCATCCACCTTAGTCTTATGCTTCATGGTATTTTCTGCCAATGTTTTTCTGACTGTCTCATGAATCTCCTGCATTGCATAAGCAAAATCATCAACATATCCACTTCCCTTGACTCCATCCTTCAACTCTCTCAACTCATAAACACCTCTAGGATGTAGACCATAAACAATTTCAAAGGGACTCTTCCCTGTTGATCTGTTGACAGTATCATTATAGGCATATTCAGCTTGCCCAATCAATTGATCCCATTGTTGACCATACTCCTTGGTCAAGCATCTTAAAAGATTCCCAAGAGTTCTATTTACAACTTCGGTCTAACCATCAGTTTGGGGATGGTATGCAGATCCAAAGGATAAATTAGTGCCCATTCTTTTCCAAAGAGTCTTCCAAAAATGACTCATAAACTTAGTATCTCTGTCTGATACAATGCTGATTGGTAATCCATGAATCCTTACTATCTCTTTGAAGAAAAGAGAGGCTATTTGACTGGCATCATTGGTTGTTTTACATGGCACAAAGTAAGCCATTTTGCTGAATCTGTCTACAACAACATAAACACTGTCCATGCCATGCCTTGTCTTGGGTAACCCAACTACAAAGTCCATACTCAAGCATTCCCATGGCCTAGTAGGGATAGGAAGTGGTTGGTATAGGCCTGCATTTGAAGAAGTATCCTTGGCCTTTTGACACACCATACAACTCTCCACATACCTCATGACATCTAGGTTCATCCTTGGCCAATAGTAAAACCTTTGGACAAGTTCTTGAGTCTTGGTGATCCCAAAATGACCACTCAATGCACCATTATGCTTTTCTTGTATCAAGTTCTCTCTAATAGAACCTCTAGGAACACATAGTTGATTCCCTTTAAGCAAGAGATCACTTTGCAAAGTATATTCAACATATTTGCTATGAAAATGATTCTTGTATTCAACACATACCTTATAAATATTTGCAAAATCTTCATCATCTGCATATAGATCCTTGAAATGATCTATCCCCATGCTCTTCAACTGAATTTCCTAAATTATGAGGACTCTTTTGCTCAAGGAATTTGCCACCTTATTGAGAGCTCCTTTCTTGTGCTTGATATTGAAGGTGTAAGCTTGCAAGTACTCCACCCATTTCATGTGCCTATGACTCAACTTCTCTTGTGAATTCATGAAACCGAGTGCTTGGTTGTCTGAATACACTATGAATTTCTTGGGAAGCAAGTAGTGCCTCCACTTCCTTAGAGCTTGGACCAATGCATACATCTCAAGGTCATAAGAAGAATACTTCTTCTTGGCTTCACTTAACTTCTCTGAATGAAAAGCCACCGGTCTGCCCTCTTGACTGAGAACAACTCCAATAGCTACATTGCTTGCATCACATTTAATGGTGAATAGCTTCTCAAAACTTGGTAACACCAAAACAGGTTGGGTAGCTATCTTTTCCTTTAGCAACTCAAAAATTTTGTTAGCTTGCTCATTCCATATAAACTTAGTCTTCATTCCTCCTTTTATGGTATCCAACATAGGAGCACAAATAGCACTAAATTGTCTTATGAATTTCCTATAGTATTGAGCAAGACCATGGAAGCTTCTTACCTCTGTTGCTGTCTTTGGAGTAGGCCAATTGAGGATGGCTTCCACTTTGCTGCTGTCCATCTTCAAGTTGCCATGTGATAGCACAAATCCAAGGTACACCAGCTCTATTTTGATGAACTCACACTTTTCCAGATTGATCATCAGCTTCTCCTTCTGCAGCCTCTTGAAAATCAACTCTATCTGTTGGAGGTGTTCTTCTCTTGTTCTGCTATAGATTAGTATATCATCAAGATACACTACTACAAATTTGCCAATGTAGTCTTTGAGGATTTCATTCATAAGTCTCATGAATGTGGAGGGGGCATTAGACAATCCAAATGGCATAACTAGCCACTCATAGAGACCATCATTGGTTTTGAAAGCTATTTTCCACTCATCTCCCTCATGTATCCTAATTTGGTGATAACCACTCTTTAAATCTATCTTGGTATAGTACCTAGCTTCACCTAGACAATCCATGAGATCTTCAATCCTAGGGATAGGGAACCTATACCTGATGGTTATCTTGTTTATTTCCCTGGAATCAGTACAAAGCCTCCATTCTCCTCCCTTTTTAGGTGCTAAGACAGTAGGAACTGCACATGGATTGATGCTTTTCCTAATGAGACCTTGGTTGAGAAGTTCTTGAATCTGCCTAGCTATTTCCTCATTTTGTTGAGGTGTCATCTTGTAAGCTGCTTTGTTTGGTAGGGTAGCTCCTAGTATCAAGTCTATCCTATGAATTATGGCTCTCTTAGGGGGTAATGTTGCTGGTTGACCACTACTTACAATACCTTCATAGGTCTGCAACAATTTCTGTATCTCCTTGGGTAACTCTTGCTTTTCAGCTGCTTTCTCTTTGCTCACCTCTCTTGGCTTGATCATCACTGCATAGCCAACTCCTTCTCCTTCTTCCAAGGCTTCCAAGAACTCTTTTTCACCCACCATGAGCAGTTTAGGACCTGCTGTCTACACCTCTGTATCTTCTAACACAGACTGAATTTTGAAGGTTACCTTGTCTTTCTTGAAAGTGTAGGAATTCTTTGCTCCATCATGCACAACTTGGTGGTCAAATTTCCATGGTCTACCTAGGAGCAAGTGACATGCATCCATAGGTAGCACATCACACAAAACTTTGTCCTTGTATCTACCAATTGAGAACTCCACCCATGCTTGTTCATTCACCAAGACATGTTGACCTTTATTGAGCCAAGTGACCTTGTAAGGATTGTTGTGGGGTATCCTTGTCAACTTCAGCTTGCTAACTGCCTCCTCTGACACAATATTGTCAGTAGAACCTGAGTCAATGATGACTCTACACACTTTCCCCATCATCTTGCACTTTATCCTAAAAAAGGACCTCCTTTGGCTTGGTTCTTCTTTCACCGGTTCCTTGATCAAAGTTCTCCTCATCATGAGGTTCTCACATTCCTCTGAATTCAATGGCACTTCAGGATGCTTATCTGCTGCAGCTGTCTCATCATGAACCAGGTTGGTTCTCTTGTCAGCTCCATGAGAAGTACTACCTTTCTCTGGACATCTATAGGCCGAGTGTCCCAATTGATTGCAGTGGTAGCATTTCATATTGGTAAAGTAGTTACCTCTTCCTTGTCCACCACTTCTTCCTCTGGAGCTGGAGCCTCTTCCTCTACCACCTCTACTAGAGCTTCCTTCTTGCTGTTCAGAGTATCTGACTTCTCCTTGGGCTCTTGGTTCTGAACTTCTTCCACCATAACCCCCTCTTTGTCCTCTGCTGTCTTTCCCTTTACCTCTACTTTTTGGGTTATGCTCTTGCTTCTTTTTTCCTTTCTCCTCTATCTTCAAAGCCATTTGATAGCACTGGCAGACTGTTTTGAAGTTCACTAGGCTCATGTCTTCTTGAATAGACCATTTAAGCCCATTTAAGTACCTTGCTAGCTTGATGCTTTCATCTTCAACCACCTTTGATCTGAGGCATAATTTTTGAAACTCCTCAGTGTATGTTTGGACATCCATATCCTTTTGCCTAAGATTGTGTCTTCTCCTATGCAACTGAACTTCATAATCATCAGGTAGATAGGTCTTCCTTATCTTAGTTACCATTCCTCTCCATGAAACTATGGGACCTTTGCCTTCTTTCTCTCTTTCAGCTTGTACAAATTTCCACCATGTGAGAGCTGCTGCTCTCAACCTTGACTTGGCCACCTTTACCTTTTGGGCCTCTGTTATACCATCACATTCAAAGTGATTTTCAATGCTCTCAATCCAGTCCACAACTGAATCAGGGTCCATTTGTCCACTGAATAGTGGCACTCCTTCCAAAGCTTTGCCACTTAAGGCCTACAATGCCTTCAAGAAGGGTTCTTCAGCAAGAACAAGGTTAGGCTTTGGAGCTTCCTCCTCCAAGTCCTCTTCTTTTTCCTTTGCTTCCTGCTCTTCCTTCTGTTCTATCTTATCCTTCACTTTATCTGCTGTCTCATGGACTTCATCCAAGAGCTTCTCCACTTGAGACAACCTTTCTCTTAGTAGCTGGTTGTCTTCCTCATGTTCTTCTACTTTTTTAGCTAACTCTGCATTAGTCACCATGGTTCTTTCCTCTGGTGTGTTCTCTCCTACTCACTCAGTGGGCTGCAACATCAATCACAAGCCTTGAATCAAATGTTGCTCTGATACCAATATGGTGTAAGACTGCTCCAATGTTTTCTTGCACCAACTTATTAGAAGACTTCACTCTACCTTCCACCAAGAACCTGACAACTTCTAGGCTATGTTTTGACTTAGATCATTAACTAAGCCCTTCTTTAACTCTGTTACAAGAGTTTCAATCCTTGTGCGTAACCTTAGAGGATTTAACACCATTTAAAATTATAGTCAATCTCCTACACTTAGAAGGATCTAAGTGCCAACTTTATCATCTTGCTTGACCTGATTGCAGGGGTGTTGGGAGCTCTATTTCCTTGCATTTCACATTCAATTGAATGCATCTTGGAGGTTCTTTAGCTTTCAATTTACCCGATCTCAAGATTTTGCCTTTGAAGAGACCTAATCCTTGTAGCCCTTACCAGTCACTTTCCTGCCTTTTCCTCTTAAACTTGTCAAACAACCTACCAATTAAATGGCACTTCCTGATACCCTTTTCAGTCCTTTAAAACATTTAAAAGGTTTCAGACTTCTGTATCATCCGTACAGTGGATTCCTACTTTCAAGGGCAAATAGGCTAATTAGGCCTAATTCCTAGGGTTTCAAGAATTCCTTGCTAATTTCTCATACCAGTGGATTGTTCAAGCCTCAATCCTTTTGGTATCCCTGTGTTTGGTCATATCCCACCTGGAAGTGTACTTTTTCCGTACAGTGGTCCCTTCCCTTGCCTAAGTTCTTCACTTTTCTCAATCAAACTCCTAACCGGGCAGTCCTAGCTCGCCTAGGGTTTGAGATTACAAATACTTGCTTGGCTTTTTAGAACTCCTACTTCTTAATATATACAAAAGGCTGGCTCCCCTATCATTTCCATCCAATCTCTGGGAAACCCTATGGTTAGATTTCATGGGGGAGCCATTTAAAAACTTGACTGCTCAAAACAGTGATACAAACCCTCTAGAAGCTAACTTATGAATTCAAAACAACAACTCTACTCTAAGCAACCTGAACACAGAAGGAAAGTGACTCAAAACTATTCTAAGAACACCAATACAATGCTAAATCAGAATATACAATGCCTTTGTTAACTCTTTTTCTCAAGGCACACAGGTAAACACAAAAAAATGCAAAAACTTCTTATTCACACAAAGCCAAAACTTGATTACAATGCTTCCAACTGCTCTCTACGAGCCACCACACCTATTTTGAAGCCTTTACCATGTTTCAAGGGAAATTGCTCGACTCCACATCCCTGATTTCAAGGGGATTCCAATCCAACTAAGTTGCATGCAATCACACAAAATGTTGCCATGCAATTTTACAACAACTTTTGCAACTTCCATCATTGTGTCATGATCCTAAATCTTAGGACCTCTAACACCTTGATCTCGAGCCAACAACTCCCTTAACTATCCCTTGGTATATTTTAACAATGACCATGTGTTTAGAACAAATTTAATGCCCTATATTCCAACATAAGCTGTCCAAAGCTAAATAAAGCAAAATTTAACAACAATGGGTAATTCAAGATGACTTTAGTCCTAATGACTAACTCATCACACACAAACAAGACCTTCTAAGGTCCAAATTAAGCACACTAACACCCTGACTTGGCTAAGGTTAGGTACAAGCCAAAACTGATGGTAAACAAACTGGAGTTTAGCCTAGGTGCTCCTGCACC
>VDFB02211565.1:0-60755 GCA_007258455.2 Sequoia sempervirens
CTTTGTTTTCCCACCTTAATTAATTGGACTTAATTAAACCTTTAATTCCCCAATTATGTATTTAAGATCCTAATTAATCCTATTTTCTGAAAGGGAAACCTTTATTAAACAATTTCAAACGTTAATTAAATTTCCTTGAAATTGAGTGTCCTAGATTTAGGTCCTAGGAAACATTGGCCCAAGGGTGAATGGGTTCTCCTTAAGTTTTGGATCTCAATTTTTAATATGTTTTTGGTGGTATTTTTATGATTCAAATTCAAATTGTAATTGTTGGCCTTTTATTTTTTAATTCTAAAGAAATTAGAAAATTAAAGAAATTAGAAAATTACCTATAAATACAAGGTTATTTTATCAATTCAAATCCTAGAAGCAAGCTAGAACTATTTGGGAGACCTTCGCAAGAGAAAATTTATCAGTCATCTATAACAACATTCAAGATATCAAGTATCATTAGAAAGTTATTTGCATCTATGCATGTTTTTGTAGCTAACATTGTGATGTAGGTTCCAAGCATTCAAGCATTAAGATAAACATCCAATCAAGGCACTTCATGTAAGATCCAATCCTTTGAGAGATGTGTTAGGCTTCAGTCCTCCAAGGGCAACCATTAAATGGTTTGGTGAGTTGCAACAAGTTAGTGCTCATTCATCATTCCTTCCTTTCACTATTGTTTCATTTCAAGGTTTAATTACCAAACTAGGGTTTGACCAAGGAAAACCCTTATACACCAAAAACAAACATTTTTCTCCTCTTTGTGTATTTGTAGATTTGCAAGTGAAGATGGATTGAAATTGGATAAAAGAGCAATTTTGTAAAGTCATCAAAGTTGTAAAGCCACAAAATCTTACTTGTAAATTTTTTTCCGACTTTGTGATAGTGAGATTCAGAGGAATCAAGAGTGTAGATCTAGGATCAAAGGAGTGTGAAATCAGATTTTAGACCCCTATAGTAGGACCCATTCACCCTAGAGAAAATCTATCCTAGGAGGACACTCAACAACAACTTTTGGAGATTAGTACACATCAACTTACCCTTCTCATATCTATTGAAATTCTCTTGTTTCTATTTATGTTATGCTTTAAATTGATGATTCAAGTTTCACATTACATAATTAAGTTCATTTAGTATTTTTAGTTTTTCTCCCCAAAGTGCATTTTAGGCATATTTACCTCGTATTGTCATAAGGAAAAGTAGCCAAGATCTCCAATAGTGCTGACTCACCTAAGGGTTGAAAGTCAATCCTACATTTGGGGATCACTTTTTCCTAATGAAATAGAGAAAGTATAGGTGTAATGCATTTACCCATTTTATTGTCACCTCATTTTTCTATGTTTCATTATGGTGAACCGGACATTGTACATCTTAATTTCTTATTTGGAGGTCATTCAAACCCTGGATCTAGGATTTACATTAGTTTGCATTACTTTGCATTTCATCTAGGGTTGTCAAAATTGCATCTCATTTAGGTTTGAATTTGCATTTTGCATTGTTTGAAATCTGAAAAATACAAAAAAAATGTATGCACATTACATTGATTTTCCATAGTACTTGCATATTAGTGTATTTTCAGTTATTTACATCAAAAAATTTAGTCAATACTGTATTTCAAAAAGTTTCACTTTTTTCATCATTTGTCACTAATTTCATTTGCATTAGGACACCTAAATCTAGAAAATTATGTCACTGAAACCACAACCTACAACTTGATTTAGGGAATCCAAACATTAAGCAAGAAATTCAAACTTTGATTTTTTAGATCCTTGACTTGAGACTCATTTGACCTAGGGAGAAACAATCCTTGTATAGGTATCTTTTCAAAATTTTGGGCATCAATTTGTCTCTATTTGTCTCTATTTTCTTCTTCTATGAAATCTATGTTTCAGTTTTAGAAAATAGAAAATTCTATACTTCCTTGAATTAAGTTTAATAGGTCAAATTAATTGAATTATTTGAAATCAAAATTGACATTAAAATACATCATTTTTTCAGGTTTTTACATAGCATAATCAATAGATTATCTTATTTTAAATCTGAAAATTGTAAAATATTTTTACATACTTGCATTGTGATTCATACTTTTGAATGTTCATTGCATTTGTATAGTTCCCTTTATTCATTTTGGGCATAGTTAGGTTTGTTGAAACTTGTATGAGCTTCACAACCTAGTATCCTATTGCCAATACTTTAGTGAGACATAATTCGAGACTCATACCATCTCACACTACTACATCCATTGTGGACCTTGAGTTTTCTAACTCTTTCACTTATAGTGTTGATATTGACACAATGGTTGCTAATGTCCCTCAAGAAAAGCTAGAAAAAATGGATGAAGCCTTTGAAAAATTGTAAGACTTTGTGAGTTCTCAACAAATTGTTGGTACTATGGTTCTTGTCATAGATAACATGGGGAAAATGCTTGATAATGAACAAGTAATAGAACTTATGCATAGCCTAGCTCATATCATTGATACTTATGTCCCTACAAGGGCTAGTTGTGCTCAAACTTTGGGGCACACTCAAAGTCAAGGTGGAAATTCAATTCCTCCTACAACTATGGCCTCTATTCCTACATACATTAATCCATTTTTTACAGAAATAAGGAAACCCACTAGAAATGCCAATACAACCTTAGGTATTTCCACTGTGAATCCCTTTAGCTTTGTGCATTAAAATCTCATATCTCCTAGTCCATATCCCCTTAGAAAATTACAAGTCACTTGTCCTCCAAATACGTATACACCTCCATCTCACAATAGAACCAATGATTTTATCCTCAAAAAGCTCTTGCAAAATGTTTCATGCCTTCAACAACAAATTTCCATATTGAACCAAAATCAAAATGGCCAACCTTCACAATATCTCAAAATAAACCCATTATCCTTTGAGATATTGAGAGCACAAATTCCACAAAATATAGAGATTCCTAGATTTGAGAAATATGGTGGTAAAGGATACCATAGCAACCATTTCTTGGAATACATAGCCTTATTTAGTGACTTCATTTTTGAAGATAAGCTCTTGGTTGAGCTTTTCCCTAGGTCTTTGAAAGATACAACCTTGGAATAGTTTTTTCTTTGCCAAGTAACTCAATTAGTTCATTCAATGAATTTTGTGATGCATTTATCAACTATTTACAAGTGCACATTGGTCCCAAGATGACCTTAGCTGATTTAATGAAGTGTAAACAAAAAGATGATGAAAAGATCATTGATTTTATAACACAATATCAATTTCTTTACCCATTAATAAAAAATAAGATTCTTGATGTTGACCTTCAAAGAATCATTGAAGATTTGTCAAACAAAATTCAAGACAATCTTGGGATGATGAAATTTCCCTCTTTTAAACATTTGTGCATGGCTCTTCATGACTATCAAAATTTGGATAGTCATCATGAAGACAAACTCCTAACCATCTTAAGAAATATGAATTCATGCCCCATAACAATTTTTAACCATTCAAGAAAAAAGAAGAGATTTTTACAAATAAATCCACCCCAAACAAGTCAACATGTTGACTCTCAAGTAGCTACAATTAAAACAACAAATCCATATCAATTCAGAGAGTATAATAGGAAATTTATCCCATTACTCGATACCATTCATTCTATCATGTTGCAAATTATGAGTAAGAACTTAGTTACCTTACCTCCCATTAGAGCCATTGATACCACTAAGCCCTTACCTCAAAAATTTAACTCAAATTCCTTTTTCCATTATTATCTACAAAATGGACATGATATAGAACATTGTAAGTGTCTTAAATATATTGTGCAAGACCTCATTGATTCTAATCACATCCATATTGGTGGTGTTAATGACAAAGGAAATAATTTTGTTGCCCCACCCAACAAAACTTGCAAATATTTACCGATCCCATGCCAAATCATAATATCTCTATTGTGAAAGCTAGTGATGCCAAGAATGATGTGATGAATGTTGACATGACTGATGATAAAATAAATGATGATAACATGAATGATTATGGATATGATAATCTAGTCACATTCATTGATGTTCAACCTTATAAGGGCCAAACAAACTTGTCTATGAACATTTCTTTCTCACAAAATGACATAATCAAACATGCACCTGATGGTCCTCTTTACATTGCTGAAAGAATCAATGACAAGCCTACCGATGGGTTATTTTAATTGATCCTGTGTGTGTAGAGAATGTGATCACCAAGGAATTCTTATTTTTCCATGAAATTTATCAAGATTATTATGAACAACCAAAATCATTGATCAAAACACATAATGGTTTTGCTTTCCCTACAATAGGTTTCATCACTCTCCCTTAAAAGCGGGATTGAAATAATTGAATGTCTCATTATCCATCATCCTGTTGTTGAACTAATTCTGTGTGAAGCTTGGTTATCCATGGCTACGCTCCATGGATTTTGTCCTATTGTTAGTGCATGAATGCTTAAAATTTCCATTTGGAAATGAAATCTTTACTATGCATCATAGTGGATTCTATCTTGTGTCTTCTCGTGGTAATTTCTCATTAGATTTATTTTGTCTTGAACCCATGAAACCTATTAATCCTTGTGAGGACTGCTTTTTCAAATCTTATAAAAATTTCAAGGAAAATCATATAGCATAATTATCCCTTAGTACAATGGTACATTTCTATTGAAGGATATAAAGTCATTTTATTGGCGGAATTTATAGTACAATGTTGGCATTATAGTATTGAAAGCTCAAAATTGTAATGTATCCCCGATTATCCTTCACCTGTGCTATCCTTACTGGGTGTTTTCCAATGCTTACATCGTGTGAATGCGAAGTTTGGATATATACTGTTTACTCTGTTCTTTTTTTTCAAACAATTCTTCTCTTGGTTCTTAACGTTTTGGAGAATTCGAGAGTATGGAATTGGCAGAGTTTAAAGTTTGCAACTACAAAGTTCCTGTTAAAGTAAAATCTTGGGAGGAACCCTTCTCGGCTTCAATCGATAAAGATATATTGTAGAAGGTATTTAAAATTAAGTGTAGATCTATTTTAAATTGCATTAAAGTTATCATTGGGGAGGATATTTTACAAACAGATGCAACGCATAATTTTTCCTACGAATTTTCTTTGTATTTTCTTATCGAATATTTTGGACCTAGTTCAAAATTTTGATATTCTGAAGATTATTGCTAACAAATTTGTTGTTAGTGCATATTTGGAAAATGATGCCCTGCTAAATAGTGTTCAAATATATGACTTCACATTGGGAGATGGCTTGATAGGTGGTTTGTTTCCACGTCACCTCTTGTTGCATAAGAAGAGGTATGCAGAGATTTTTCAAGGCATGTTACTGTCCACAATGCATGATACTTCTATGCATCTATATCAGGTTCTCAAAAAATATAGATTGGATTTTTCTATGGAGGAGATTGATGATTTCAAAAGAAAATCTCATGCAATTTCTTTTTTGAGAAGTCATGTCTGTATTCACGATCTGCAACTCCCAACCACTTCACAAGCTACTAAAATAAAATTCTACTATTGTTATGTTCCTGATATTAACAAAACAGTTCCATCTTATGACCATCAACATAAAGGAAAGCATGTGGATACTGAAGAAAGTTTGGTTAATGGCTTTCAAAGAGCTGGAAGCAAATATGCATCTTTTTAGCACAATGAATGTTTTAAATGTGTAATGGGTTGAATTTTGGCTTAAGGGATATTGATATACATATAGTCTATATATTTGGTTTGGGTTTTCTGGTCATCAATGGGGATCTAGTTCAGTTGTATCGGGAAGGATAAAGAATTGTAAATTTATAAATGACCATTCTGGTCTTTATGGTGATTTGTAAAAATTGTTTCTCTGACTACGACTGGGGGTTTTCTTGGTAGCTCTTTCCCGCCAGTATGTCCGCCTGAACTAGCAATATATATTAAAATATTATAAATAAAATTATAAGTGGGCTTCCACTTTTGGCTAAAAAAAATAAAATCCCTTAGCAACTTGTATCAACCCATGATTGATCCTCCTATCATTGATGAAACCATGATTGAACCAAAAGCCCTTCCAAGTAACCAAGACCAACCTGATGGAGCTCCTAAAATTTCAAATTTTTAGGCCCATTTTATGCTTGGTATTGGCATGTCACATGTATGCCTATGGATAGGGTTTAGGGTTTTAGCTTTGTGACCTTGTTATGGACCCCTTATGTTTTAAGCCTTGAACATTTTAATTTCCTATTGACCTGCTATACCTAGTCATTGGTTAATCAAGTTATCATTTAGGCCATCACAAGCATCCTTTTACCGATCCCCTTTGCTTAGGTTTTTCAATTGCCTAGTTTTAATTTTATTTTCACTAATTCCTAAAGTTGGGTCAAGAAAATGTTTCATGAAACTTTCCTTAAGATAGTATAAACCTCGAGGGTCAAAACCCATCAGCCTAGTTAGGCCCCATTTTAAGTTAACATTTATTGGCATGTGAAAAAATAGGATGCATTGGATCTACTAGTGGGATCTTGACCATCCATCGCACACTGCATAGGAGTTGAAGAGTTCCTACTAGAAGGAGTGTGAGGTCCGCTATTATGTAACGTGTGTCCTCACCGTGGAGGGCCCAATACATTTACATCATACCTGACGCTCAGTACATTTGAGATCAATGACCCACAAGCATCATCACAATTAAATATCAGTTGCCCATCACCCACCTCATAGCCTTAATTGAATTCTTGTCGAGAGACATGCGAGGTCCGCAATTAGGTGACACATGTGCAGTTTTGTTCGCTGGGAAAAGAGGTGGAGCCCATGGGAAGAAATAAAGTGGTTTCCAGTCAGCACATTCTCATTGGTTGATGAGTTGATGAACCCATGTGGAGTAAAGTCAAATTTTGTTCTAAATCCAAGGCACACATCATGCCATCTTAGAAAGAAATCAATGGCTGTCATTTGAAATTGAACACATGAACATTACAACCATTTTGGTTCACATGAGCAAGCAATAATGGCTGAAAGGACATTGGAAATGATTGTTATTGGGTTGTAAAATAATTCAAATTGATTTCCTCACATTGTCAAAAATTACAAACTGGTGCAAAGCTACTAGAAGATAGAGCCATGGTGTTCAAGTCAGGACATAAGCAAATTAGGGTTCCTGTTAATGCAAAAAATCTATGAGTACAATTAAAGCTGAATTATATGCTTTATTTCGAGCTATCTTGAATTAGGGTAGGTTGTGTTTGTTTTCTTAAGATTTATTTTGCTTGCATGCTTTAATTATATTTTTACGTTAATATTCTATATAAAATTGTTCCCCTTGGCTAAATTTGTGTAAGTCTGCGTCTTCTAATCACACCCTAGGCTGCTAATTAAGGGAATTAGATTTTGAGCTTCTTTCTGTTAGAACCTTAGTCTATTGTGAACATTCTTGAATATCCATGGCTCCCAAAGCAGCTAAGCCTCATCATGAAACCCCATCTAGGGTACTCTTTGATGACATTTTTGACTATCTCAAACCCTCGACCAATAAGAAAGATCGAGGAGTGACGATATATTGTGGCCCTAGGATTTATGAGGGATTGCAAGACAAGCAGGCTTATATCAAGGATGCTAAATTTCCCTATACTAGTAGGAAAATGCTTAGAAATTGATTTGGGAATAGAAATTGTGAATATCCTATTTTTCATACTTGGAGGATGGATATGGGGAAACTTGTAGTCCCAAATGTATATGTGGATGTGGACCTAGTCAATGATATTGCATTTAGATATGATCCAGTGTCCAAAATTGTTAGGGCATGTAATGGTGTTGAGGTGCTCAAGATCACCAAGGAGGAGAGTGTAGAGGTTTTCAAACTGTAGGAATGGAATGAGGATATGGTCCCTATTGACATTGATACTTTCAAAAAAGAATATGAGAATACCAAGGTCTTGTTTCGAACTACAATGTTACCAATGCACATTGCTTCAATTGGATATGGGAAGAACAAGAAGAAAATTAAGATTGGGAAAGATGAGAAGGAACCTTTCCCTCTAGATTACTTTACCTCCTATTTTAGAAAAACCATCTGCTCCTTGTATCAAATTATTGGTTTTGATGCACCTGAAACCATACCAATTGAATATCTATACATGGTAGGAAATATACAGTATGCACCCTTTAATGTGGATTATGATTATGCCACTTATCTAGCAGAAAAAATATACAAGCACCTGATTGAACTAAAGGGAGGAAAGCATTGGGTAAAATTATGGTCATATTCTCTTTTGATGCACATGATTTTGTGCAAGCAAGAGAAGTATTTTGGGGAAGACGTGTCTCTAAAGAAAGTGGATGGTGATACTGAGCTACGGGTCCAATGTTGGACCAAAATCCTCAATATGGATGACCAGAAGTTTCATTACCTAGTTTTCAATAATGTTTTTGTAGCTAAACTAAGGAGACTCTTGGTTCTTGATCCTCCAAGTATCCCTAAAGAAATTCATGACTTCCTACGGCCTATGGAGAGGAGGCATGAGCTGAATATGAACCATAATTGGGGATATTGTGTATTGTTAGATTTATGCAATCAAATTGAAAACAAAACACACAATTAATAGAACTTTAAACCAAAGAAATGCTAGTTAATTTGATTTGAAACAAAGAAATGAGCTTCCTCAGAGGCGTTCCATCTTCCTCTATCTCCAGAGATTTGTTCAAAGCTGCTGCTCTCAGATTATGTAAGATTGGCTTCTCCAAATGGAAGTCTGTAGAATGAATATGCAAAGGAAGTTCTCTATCCTATATGCTGGTGAAGGTGAGAATGCTGACGGATATGGACAGGGGCTGTGAATTATGCATAGGGGCTATAAATGGAGTATGTTATAAAATAAAGTGAATATGCCATGATTCTATGCTATACTATGATGCTTGAATACTGTGAATGATAAAAGGCTTATGCAAATTGGCTATAATTATTCTATTGAAAGCTTCTATATGAATTCAAAGACTCGGTAGTCTTATTTATAGTTTTTTTTACAGGCACAATCCTGGCTGGCAAGGATCAACGGTTGTGAGGTTGCCTGGTAAGTTTGAATGGTGAGAGATGGAGAGGTTGAGAAGAAGATGGAAGAGGTTGGGAGGTTGGAGAGAAGAATGGAAGCCTGTCTTCAACCCATGGGAACAAGCCTGCATAGAAATAGAAGAATTTAATTTTTCTATTTCAGCAGTTTGCTTCACAGCTGTTGAAGATAATTCCTAAATTAATTAAATAAATAAATTTATTTAATTTCATTTATTGAGTTTGATTTTTGATTTTAGCACTATGGAAGATTTAATTAAATATTTTGGAATATTTAATTGTGATGTGACTTTAGAAGAATTTAATTAAATATTTTGAGATATTTAATTGTGAATGGATATTAGAAGAATTTAATTAAATATTTTTGAGATATTTAATTGTGAAATGATTTTAGAAGAATTTATTTAGAAGAAAGGAAAATTTAATCTTTATTTGAATAAAATATTCAAGCCAAGATTATTGATAATTAGTATAAATAAATCATAATGTTTATTTAATTAATTAAGAAACAAATACGAAAAGATGATTAAATAAACTTATTTATTTAATCAAAATGAAAGAATGAACAAATATAAATAAATTATTTAAATTTATTTATACGCAGATGAAATTCGAAGATTTTAATTAAATATTAAAAATATTTAATTAATTACCAGACAATGCGATGTGACCATTTTTAGGTGTATACATTTTGCCCCTCTTTGAAGTGATGTGTTTTATGCATTGCTTCAAAGAATTTTAAAATTTGCCCCAGATGTTGTTTGTCGAATGTTGATAGGTATATGCCCCCTCGAACGATGAATCGATAATATTTTGATTTTTGTGAATTTTTTTGAAATTTTTAGATTTTTGTGGAATATTTGGATTTTTATGATTTTGAAGATGTCGATTCATCGTTTGAAAATAATGATGTGAAGAAATTGACCCAGAGAGATATGAAATGAAAAATTTATGATCAAAATTGCCCCTACTATGTTAAAATGTGATAAAATGCCCCAATTTTACCATTATATAGGTTAAAATGTCATTTTCCATGTCATTTTTCATTTTAACCTAGTAAAATTTGCAAATTTTAAGCTCTTGATTGAGAAAGATGGCACTTCCCATTCACCAGCACCGTTTTGAGCGTATCTGATGACATCAGCAGCTAGCGCACTATGGACCTCCGGTATGTATCGCGTGAAACTCCTACTTTTTGAAAAATTTCCATTTGTTGCACGTTTTTTGATGTTTTGATTTTAGAAAACTGTGTTTTAGTGCCCTCAAAAGTTTCCATAGCGCCCTTAACAATTTATGTAGCACATTTGTTTTCGTAGCGCATATGATAAATCTTGTAGCGCCCTTAATGTTTTCTGTAGCGCATATAATCATGTAGCACCCGTGATGAAAAACGTAGTGCCCATGATATGTTTTGTAGCACCCTTGATACAGTAGCGCCCGTGATGAAAATCATAGCACCCATGATGCTTTCCGTAGCACCTTTGATTCTGTGATGTTGTGAGTGATAATTTTGTTCCCAAAGTTGTTGGAAAAGAAATAAGAACTAATAAATTTTCTTTTAAAGATGTTAAAAACAAATAGGACTGATAAGTTTGCTTCTAAAGTTGTTAAAAACAAACATGATGTTGATTATATACCTTTCATGATAATGAAAAACAAATAGTTTGATTGATTTGTTTGCTTCTAAGGTTGTTAAAAACAAACATGTTTTTGCTTATTCGCTTTCCATGATGATGAAAAACAAATAGTTTGATTGATATGTAGATTTGATTGATAAATTGTGATGATATGATGTTGATTTTGCTTTGTCATGATGTGACAATAGGAGAGATTGGGCGTTTTGCAGTCACGGGAGACATTCCCAAGCACATGGACATTGATTCCACATCTGTTACAGTCAGATCGGGATGTGGTCGAGGCATGTGGATTGAGTTCGTTACTTGACATGCCTGAGGTGCTCCTCAACAGAGCTCTATTGACAGCACTTGCAGAGCGGTGGCATAGTGATACAAACACATTTCATTTACCGACCGAAGAGATTACAGTGACCCCTGAGGACATATATCACATCTTGAGGATCCCAGTGATGGAAGAGATAGTGGTATTTGATAGCTGAGAGGTTGGAGGCACTGATGCTTTGAGGAGGATTTTTAGAGATGATCATATTGTTGGATATTTCATCCCATGGACCGAGATGACAGATACATATCCACCTTTACCATTTGTACTTGCAGATTCATTGGAGGTGTTTTGTGCCCTGACCATAGGTCGAAGGGGTTCGCAGTCGGGTGGGGCTGGGTACTAGAGAGTATGGTGATGCAGGGGACATGGTATGCATGGGGGACATGCATGCTTGCTCACTTATATGATGAGTTACATCATATTGTATACGGTAGAGGTTGGAGCTTTGCTGTAGGTTGCTCTTTATTACAGATATGGGCATGGGAGCACTTTGTTGTCATGCGACCATTGACTCAAGGACAACGACTAGCTGGTAGATCATACAGATGGAGATATGCAGATATTATTGCTCAGCCAAGATTGGACAAACTGGATCATTGGCAGCATCTCTTGGATGGTCTAGATACAGTATGTTGGCGGCCATATTTAGATTGTGAGGCATGGCCAGAGGATACGAGGGAGATGCCCTATGTGTGTACGTCTAGATATCTGATTGGGCGTACTCCGTGGACTATTAAGAGATTTCTTGCTGGACGAGTATGTTGGTAGTTTGGTTGGATTCAGGGTATGCCTATGGGTTCCTCTATTTATGCACGGTGACAGCCAGAGCTTGCAGTATGGGGCCCATAGATTTCCTATGAGGCAGTAGTGGCAGAGTTCACCAGTTTAGGAGTGGTGATGTGGGATTACCGAGTGGATGTCCTTGATGCAGAGATGACACCAGAGTATAGCCAGTATGTATTAGAGCATCCTGCACCACGTATGTTTGATCCTGATGATCCTATTGCTCCTGTTGCTACATAGAGATGACGACAAAGAGATTTAGCTTCAGAGGGTGATGATTCAGAGGGAGGGGATGATGATGAGAGTGGAGGAGATGATGATTTAGAGGGAGATAATGATGAGGAGGGTGGAGGTAGGGGTGGTGGTGGTAGGGGTGGTGATAGAGGTGGCAGGATAGGTGGTAGGAGAGGTGGCAGAGGCGGACCACGAATGAGACATACGGATCCATCACCTTTAGTAGATCCAGTGGTGTCAGGGCAGATATCCTCTCTATAGAGTACAGTGTAGAGCTTACAGAGTCAGCTAGCACAGGCACAGACCCTTATTACATAGCTTCAGGGATAGTTGACTTCAGTTACAGCTGAGAGGGATACAACCAGATAGCGGGGTGAGCAGGCCATTGCTTTGGCGGATAGTCTACAGAGAGTAGCAGCTAGCACCCTACCTGGTGACATGATGAGAGAGGTGACCAAAGCCACTCGGGAGGCCGAGTTTTACAGGACCAGATATCATAATGTTGTTCCACCTAAGCGGAGGGAGAGTTATACATATTCACGATCTACCCATAGTCGCTCTCAGACTACCAGTAGGGGTGTGACACAGCCATTACCTCCAGGAGGGCCATCAGGGACAGGCGGAGCAGGTCCATCAGGTATAGGTTGTACAGGTCCCAGACCAGCTCCATCAGAGGATAGCACTGCCTAGTGCATTGTGGATGATGTTGTTGTGATACTCTATTGATACATTTGTATACACCCTGAGATGATCTCATTTTTGATGATGTTATATCATGTGTAGTTGACATCCTTGTACATTTTGACATTCATTTTGAGATATATGAAATGCAGCGATGATTTGTGATGAGATAAATGCGTCTATTTGCTATATGCATGATGTGTTATGATTATGATGATTTTATGGTTATGATGTATATGTATGCATGATTTATGAGATGAGTAAAAATCTATTGATGAATGATTGTATGAATATGATGTACAATACAATTTATACATGTTTATGATGTTTATGATGCTTTATTTTTATGATTTTCTGATGCAAATATGTATGAAAAATGTATGAAATGATGTTTTTGTGAATGTCAAAATATACTCAGTCATGTATGCGAAAAGATATGAACCATTTGATACTTTGCCAGCTTTTTGAGAAATCTATGAATGCAAAATGTAGATTCTAACATGAATGCAATCTATACTAACCGTACAGGACATCCATACAATATTGCCATTTGGAGAGCTTATTTGTGCTTTTTGTATCATCATAGAGCATTGAAATGTTGAAAGTTAATACAAGCATCAAAGGGTATGTTAGCACCAGTGATGACCTGAGTATTGCTTTCATGATTTTTAATATAGCAAGTTAATACAAGCATCTAGGTATAATTGAACCGAGATGACCTAAGTATTGCTTGCATAAACAGACAAGAGTTAATCCGTTTCCCATGCAAATTATGAAATGTCATCCATGATACGTAGTAGAGCATGTCTCACGACCAATTTGCATAGTACTAATGATTTCCTCGCAAATAGCAGACAAAGAAAAATCATACTCCTTCCTTGCTTTTCTAGTTTAGTACATCATCGAATTGCTCCAGAGATATGATAGAAAAATCAAACAACCATTCAAATCTTGCCTAAAATATTTCAAACATTATTCAGATTAAGATCATCCAAATTGGTTATCATCATTGATGTGTTCGTTTCGATAGTTGTTTGGATCATGTTGTTTTGATGTCAATTTACACTGAATAAGCATGTTGTGATTTATTTGATATGGTAATGTTTGTTGTTGTTTTGGCAAACTGTTTTGTGTCTGTTCGTGATGTTCAAAAAGCTCATTGCCCCTCTCTTGTTCAATCTATATTGCAACTTTTGCCCCCGGTGTAAACACAACCTAAAGAGTATGGATATGTACAAATTTCATCAAGCCATGATAAAACATAAGGATTCCTGCCATATGATGTAGATATAAAAGATATGTACAGATGATAAATATGAATGGATGAAAGTAAATGTAAGACATAAGCTAATAGATGGAGGAGCCTATTTTGATCACAAGTAGCGCCTGTTTGCCAGGTTTTCACCACTTGTTTTTATTGCACTTTTTCAAGATTTTTCTATTTATTTTTTGGATTTTTTTAGGACTTTTTATGATTTTTTTGGATTTTTAGACTTTTAATGATTTTGATTTTTTCTCGTGACTTTTGATTTTGATTTTTAGACTTTTATGATTTTTTGATTTTTTTTCAGATCTTTATGATTTTTTGGATTTTTCAGAACTTTTATGATTTTTTTGGATTTTTCGTGACTTTTATGAATTTTTTTTTGGATTTTTTTAGGACTTTTTATGATTTTAGACATAGAATTTCTTCAGATGAATGCTATTGATCGGCTCTTCAAACAGGTCCCCTTCTGACGTGGATAACTGATATGCACCAGAACTGTATGCTGCAATGATGACAAATGGACCAAGCCAGTTAGGTTCAAATTTCCCTTTCTTTTCTCTATCTTGTTGATTACATGGATTTTCTCTCAAGACTAAATCACCCACTTGAAATGTCCATGGTTTAACTCTATGATTGTAACTACGAGACATAATCTGTTGATAACCTTTCAAATGATCAGCTACTGTGTTGTGTAATCTATTGTTAATCTAATTAAAACAAAACACTATTAACAGAACTTTAAATTGAAGAAAATTTGAAATAAACTTGGCTATAAAATAACAATTCTTCAAGAACGTTCCGCCTTTCTCTATCTCCAGAGATTGGTTTGAAGCTTTCTGGCTCTCAGATTGTGTGAGCTTCTCCAAATGACTGCTGCAGAACGAGTATGCAAAGGAAAACTATCCTAAATGATGGTGAAGATGGACAGGGGCTGTAATTATGTACAGGGGCTGTAGATGAGATGATTCATGATTCTATTGCTATGATTGCTATACTATTGCTATGATAATACTCTATGAATGCTAATGCTGCTTGTAATTTGGCTATAGTTTTCTTGCTTCCAATTCTATATCTTTTGGAGCTCCCGGCAGCTGTATTTATAGATTTTTGCAGGCTTCATCCCGGCTGGCAAGAATCTACGGCTGTGAATTGTCTGGTGTGTTTGAATGGTGAGAGATTGAGAAGTTGAGAAGAAAAGGGAGGAGGTTGAGAGGTTGGAGAGAAGAATGGATTCATGTCTTCAACCCACGGGAACAAGCCTGCACAGAAACAGAGAAATTTAATTTTCTGTTTTGGCAGTTTGTTTCCCGGGAGTTGAAGATAAATCCCAAATTAAATAAATATTTAAATTTATTTAATTTCCTTTATTGCTTTTTGATATTTGATTTTTGATTTTTGAAAACTATAGAAGAATTAATTAAATATTTTGGTAATATTTAATCATGAATGACTTTAGAAGATTTTTGAAATATTTAGAAGAATTTAATTAAATATTTTTGGAAATATTTAATTATGAATAGATTTTTGAATTGATTTAGAGGAATTTTGAAATGATTTAAAAATGAATATTAGATTAGAAGAAATAATCAAATATTTTGGAATATTTAATTATAAATGATATTTAGAAGAATTATAATATTTTAATCTTTATTTGAATAAAATATTCAAACTAAGATTATATGATAATTAATATAAATAAATTGTAACATTTATTTAATTAATTAAGAAATGAATATGAAAAGGTGATTAAATATTTAATCGAAATGAAATCATGAACAATATAAATAAATTATTTAAATTTATTTATACGTAGATAGAATCAAAAGATTTTAATTAAATATTAAAAATATTTAATTAATTACCAGACAATGTGATATGACCATTTTTCAGTGTATACATTTTGCCCCTCTTTGAAGTGATGTGTTTTACGCATTACTTCAAAGAATTTTTGAAATTTTGCCCCAAATATTGATTTTTGATTTGTTGATAGATATATGCCCCCGCGAACGATGAATCGATGTTTGAATTTTTTGAATTTTTTTTAGATTTTTGTGGAATTTTTCAATTTTTTTGATTTTGAAGATGTCGATTCATCGTTCGAAAATAATGATGTGAAGAAACTGACCCGAAGAAATATTAAATGAAAATTTGATGAAGAAATTGCCCCTTGTATGTAAAAAAATATGATAAAATGCCCTAATTTTACCATTATATAGGTTAAAAATGTCATTTTCCATGTCATTTTCAATTTTAACCTAGTAAAATTTGTAAATTTTGAGCTCTGGGTTGACAATCATGGCACTTCCAGTTCACCTACACCGTTTCGAGCGTATCTGACGTTATCAGCGACCGGCGCACTACGGACCTCCGGTATGTGTCTCGTAACTGCTTGTCTGTCGAAAATTTCATTTTGCGCACGTTTTTAATGTTTTAATTCAAAAACATTGAGTTTTAGCGCTCTTAAAGTTTTTCGTAGCGCACTCAACAATTTTCGTAGCGCATACAATATTGTAGCGCCCTTAAGGCGTATCGTAGCGCATTTGAAATTTTCCACAGCGCATAATTTTCCATAGCGCCCGTGATATATTTCATAGCGCTTTTGATTATTTCCATAGCGCATATGATATCGTAGCGCAACTAAGATGTATTGCAGCGCTCTTAACCAATATTGTAGCGCAAACTTTTCCATAGCGCCCGTGATATAAATCATAGCGCCATTAATTGATTCTGTAGCGCAAAATTTTATTTAGCGCTGATAAATATTTTTGTAGCGCATACAACTAGTTCTGTAGCGCTTTTTGTTCCACATGATAAATTTGTTTCCCAAATTGTTGGAGAACAAATAGTAGTTGATAAATTTGCTTTTAAAGTTGTTAAAAACAAATAGTATAGATAAGTTTTCTTCTAAAGTTGTTAGAAAGAAACTTGATGTTGATGTTGATGTTGATGTTGATTGATTCATTTTGAATTGATATGTTAAAATGATTTGATATTGATGTTGTTTTGATGATGTATGTGAACAGGAGAGACTAGGTGTCTTGCAGATACGAGAGGCTTTTCCGAGTACATGGTCATTGATTCCACATTTGTTACAGTCTGATAGAGATGTGATTGACGCTTGTGGTTTGACTTCATTACTTGATATGCCCGAGGTTCGCCTCAATAGGGCTCTATTGACAGCACTTGCAGAGAGGTGGCATAGCGATACCAACACCTTTCATTTACCGACCGGCGAGATTACAGTGACTCCCGAGGATGTATATCGCATCCTACGGATCCCAGTGATGGGAGAGGTAGTTGTGTTTGACAGACGAGAGGCTGGAGGTACTCTTGCTTTGAGACGGATATTCAGAGATGATCAGATAGCTGGGTACTACATCCCATGGAGTGAGATTACAGATTCCTACCCACCACTACCAGCTGTGCTTGCAGGTTTCATTGGAGGTGTGTTGTGCCCCGACCATAGGTCGAAGGGGTTCATGATCGGATGGGGTCGTGTCTTAGAGAGCATGGTGATGCAGGGCACATGATATGCATGGGGTACCTGTATGCTAGCCCACCTATATGACGAGTTACATCACATTGTCTATGGTAGAGGCCAGAGTTTTGTGGTTGGATGCTCATTATTACAAATATGGGCATGGGAGCATTTTGCAGTGTTACGTCCATTGACTCGAGGGGATCGTCCACCTGGTCGACCATACAGATGGAGATATTCACATATTATTGCTCAGCCTAGACTGGGCAAGCTAGTGTATTGGCAGCGGCTATTGGATAGTTTGGATACAGTATGCTGGAGGCCATATTTGGATTGTGAGCCATGGCCAGAGGATGCGAGGGAGATGCCTTTTGTATGCACTTCCAGATTTTTGATTGGATGGACCACATGGATTTTGGAGAGATTTCTTGCTGGACATGTATTGCGACAGTTTGGTCGGACTCAGGGTATTCCTGTTGGTTCAGCTATTTATGCACGGCAACAGGCAGAGCTTGCAGTGTGGGGCCCACGGATCTCTTATGATGCAGCTGTTGCAGAGTTTATCAGTTTAGGTGCACAGATGTGGGACTACCAGGCGGATGTTCTGGATGCAGGGGCGACACATGAGTATGTTCAGTATGTTCTACAGCATCCTCCTCCACGCATGTTTGATCCTGATGAGGCCGTTGCTCCTGTCATTGGACAGAGACGTCGACAGAGAGATTCAGAGTCAGGTGATGATGATTCAGAGGACAGTGAGGACGAGGAGGGTAGCGGAGATGATGACTCAGATGGAGATGATGGTGGTGATGGTAGGGGTGGCAGGAGAGACGGCAGGAGAGGTGGCAGGAGAGGTGGCAGAGGAGGTAGTGCAGGCAGAGGTGGACCACGGATGAGGCATACTGACCCATCTCCGTCAGTGGATCCGACAGTAGCGAGTCAGATATCCTCTCTGCAGAGCACAGTACAGAGCTTGCAGGCTCAGCTATCACAGGCACAGGCCTTGATTTCACAGTTGCAGGGTCAGGTGACTTCGATCACTGCCGAGAGAGATGCGGCTAGACAGCGGGGTGAGCAGGCCATTGCCTTAGCAGATAGCCTACAGAGAGTGGCAGGTAGCACTTTGCCAGGTGATATGATGAGAGAGGTTACGAGGGCTACTCGAGAGGCAGAGTTTTATCGTACCAGATATCATGATGCAGTCCCAGCTGAGCAGAGAGATATCTATACTCAGTCACAATCTACTCATGGTCGCTCTCGTACTACTAGTAGGGGTGTGACACAGCCATTACCTCCTAGAGGGCCACCGGGGTCAGGCGGAGCAGGTCCATCAGGGGCAGGTGGTACAGGTCCTAGGCCAGCTCCATCACAGGATAGCTCTGCCTAGTGCATTGTATATGATCTCTTTTATGATATTCTGTTGAGACATTTTGTATACACCATGAGATGATCACATTTTTGATGATATTATATCATTTGTAGTTTAACATCCTTGTACATTTTGACATTCATTTTGAGATATATGAAATGCAGTGATGATTTTACATGATATATGATGTGTACTATATATGATGATTTCATGATGGTATGAGATAAATGAATGTATGATGTTTATGATAGATGAATGAATGTATGATGTTTATGATAAATGATGAATGAATGTATGATGTTTATGATAGATGATGCATGAATGTATGATGTTTATGATAAATGATGCAATAATTTATGAAATGATGTTTATGATAAATGAATGAATGTATGATGTTTATGATAGATGATGCAATAATTTATGAAATGATGTTTATGAAAAATGAATGAATGTATGATGTTTATGGAATGTCAAAATATACTCAGTCATATTTGAAAAGATATAGATCTTTGATTCTTTGCCAGCTTTTGGGAATCTATAAATTCAAAATGCAAATCTTAACATGAATGCAATCTATACTAACCATGCAGGACATTCATACAATATTGTCATTTGGAGAGCTTATACATGCTTTTTGTATCATCATAGAGCTTTGAAATGTTGAAAGTTAATACAAGCATCAAAGGGTATGTTAGCACCAGTGATGACCTGAGTATTGCTTTCATGATTTTTAATATAGCAAGTTAATACAAGCATCTAGGTATAATTGAACCAAGATGACCTGAGTATTGCTTGCATAAACAGACAAGAGTTAACCCTTTTCCCATGCAAATTCCGAAATGTCATCCATGATATATAGTAGAGCATGTCTCGCGACCAAATTGCATAGTACTAATGATTTCCTCACAAACAGAAGACAAAAAAAATCATACTCCTTCCTTGCTTTTCTAGTTCAGTACATCATCGAATTACTCCAGAGATATGATAGAAAATTAAACAACCATTCAAATTCTGTTTAAGGCATTTCAAACATTTATTCAGATTAAGATCATCCAACTTGGTTATCATCATTGATATTCTCACTTCGATAGTTGTTTGGATCATGTTATTGGCATAAACATGTTTGTGATTGAGTTGATTTGACAATGTTCGTTTTGTTTTGTCAAACTGTTACTTGTCTGCTTGTGATATTTTGAAAGCTCGTTGCCCCTCTCTTGTGTTTTTCTGCGTTTTTCCCCCAATGTAAACACAACCTAAAGATAAAAGATATGTACAAATTTCATCAAGCCATGATGAAACCTAAAGATTCCCACTACATGGTATGGATAATGAAAGATATTTACAGATGATAGACGTGGATGAATGATGCCTAAAGTGAAAATAAGACATAAACTAATAAATGGAGGAGCCCATTTCGATCACAAGTAGCGCTTGTTTGCCAAGTTTTCACCACTTGTTTTTATTGCACTTTTGCAAGATTTTTCTGATTTTTTTGATTTTTTCAGGACTTTTTATGATTTTTTTGATTTTTTCAGGACTTTTTATGATTTTTTTGATTTTTTCAGGACTTTTTATGATTTTTTATTTTTTCAGGACTTTTTAGACATAAAACTTCTTAAGGTGAATACTATTGGTTGGCTCTTCAAACAGGTCCCCCTCTGATGTGGATAATTGATATGCTCCAGAACCATATGCTGCTATAATAACAAATGGACCAAGCCAATTAGGTTCAAATTTGCCTTTCTTTTCTCTATCTTGCTGATTACGTGGATTTTCCTTCAAAACTAAGTCACCCACTTGAAATTCCCGTGGTTTAACTCTGTGGTTATAACTACGAGATATGACTTGTTGATAACCTTTCAAGTGATCAGCTGCATGTTGGCGTCTTTCATCTAACAGTTCGAGTTCTTGAAGGCGAGAAACTCGGTAGTCTTCATCACTTATCAATCCCTTAAGTGAAACCCTAAGCGAAGGTATTTCAACTTCCAATGGTAAGATTGCTTCTGCTCCATAGACTAAAGCATATGGTGTAGCTCCTGTTGGTGTGCGAATACTAGTTCTATATGCCCACAAAGCTGGGTTGAGTTGAACATGCCAATCACGTCCAGCATCATTTACTGTCTTCTTTAATATCTTCAAAATGGTCTTGTTAGAAGCTTCTGCTTGACCATTACCCTGTGGATAATAAGGTGTGGAGTACCTGTGTTGGATATGAAATCTTTCACAAAGTTCATCAACATCCTGATTCTTAAAAGGTCTTCCATTATCAGTAACAATAGAATTAGGAATTCCATATCTACAAATAATGTAATTCAGGATAAATGAAGATATCTGTTTACCAGTCACTGTTGTTAGAGGAACAGCTTCAATCCATTTTGTAAAATACTCAGTAGCTGTGATGATAAACTTATGACCATTTGACGATGAAGGATGTATTTTACCAACAAGATCCAATCCCCACTGAGAAAAAGGCCATGTTGAAATAAAAGGCTGCAATTCCTGTGCAGGTGCATGAATAAGATTCCCATGAATCTGGCATTTAGAACATTTCTTAACAAAAGTAAAAGAATCTTGCTCCATTGTAGGCCAATAGTATCCCATTCTGACAAGTTTCTTTGCTAAGGTCAAACCACTTGAATGAGTTCCACAAATACCACTGTGAACCTCTTGTAAGGCTTTTTCAGATTCGTCACTTTCAAGACATCTAAGGAGTGTACCATCAAGACCACGTCTATAAAGGATATTGGCAATTAAGGTATAACGGGATGATTGGCGAATAAAATTCCGTTTTTGGTTTCGTGATAAATCTAAAGGCAAGATGTTATCTTTCAAATAGGTATATGTTTTGCCATATAAGGGTGAATCTGAACCAGTCAAATGACATATAACTTGGTTTTCAAGGATTATCATATGCAGGAGAAAACAATTGTTCCACCAAGAATTCATACTTGGTTTGATCTTCTGATATTTGTAATAAAGAAGCAATGGTAGCCATTGCATCTGCAGCTTTATTGTCAATTCTTGATATTTGTGAAAACTTAATTGACACAAAATATTTCTTATAATCATCCACCATGTGTTTATATGGTAGCAACTTATCATCTTTGGTTTGATAATCATCATTGATTTGATTAATGATAAGTTGTGAATCACCATAAACTTCCAGCTCTGTAATCTGCCATTCCAAAGCTATCTTTAATCCTATGAGTAATGCCTCATATTCTACTATGTTATTTGTGCAAGGAAACATCAACCGATATGATCTTGAGATGGTATGTCCCTCAGGTGTAACAAAAAGAATCCCTGCCCCCGAGCCATATTGTGTATATGATCCATCAAAGTATAATGCCCACGGTCTCTGAATTGTTGCTGTAAAGACATCTGCATCAGGAAACTCAATATGTATTGGATTATCTTCTTGTAAAGGAGCTTCAGCTAACTGATCTGCAATGACCTGTCCTTTAATCGCTTTTCGATCTATATAGTGAATATCAAACTCACTTAAGATCATTACCCATTTTGCAAGTCTTCCTATTAAAGTGGCTCTGCTTAATAGGTACTTCAATGGATCTATCTTTGTTATCAGCTTAACTGTATGAGTCAACATATAATGTCGCCACTTTTGAGAAGCAAACACTACTGCAAGACAGGCTTTTTCAATGAAACTGTAGTTTAACTCATGTCTTGTTAAGGTTCTGCTGATATAATATATAGCCCTTTCTTTACCTGTAGAGTCTTCTTGTGCTAGCAATGCACCCAAAGATACTTCTGTTGCTGAAATATAGAGTATAAGTGGCTCTCCTGGAATAGGCGGAATTAGAACTGGTGGATGTGTAAGATATTGCTTAATCTGATTGAATGCTGCTTCACATTTGTCATCCCATTTAAATGGAACATTTTTATGCAATAGATGTGTGAATGGAAAGCTTTTGTCTGCCAGTTGAGCTATAAACCTTCTGATGGACTGTAATCTTCCTTGCAAGGATCTTAATTGACTGATATTTCATGGTGGAGGCATGTCCATTATAGCTTGTACCTTTTCTGGATCAACTTCTATACCCTTTTCTGAAACAATGTACCCTAGGAGTTTTCCAGATGTAACACCGAAGACACACTTCTTTGGATTCAGTCGAACATTGAATTTTTCCATTCTGACAAAGATTTTTGACAAGATTTCTAGGTGTTCATCTCGTGTATGAGATTTAGCAAGTAAATCGTCAACATAATCTTCCATGAATGTATGTATCATATCATGAAAAATAGTTGTCATTACTCTTTGATAAGTAGCTCCAGCATTCTTTAACCCGAATGGCATGACATTCCAGCAATAAGTACCCCAAGGACATGTAAACGCTGTTTTATCTTGATCTTCTGGTGCAATTTTTATCTGGTTGTATCCTGAGAATCCATCCATTAATGAATACATTGCATGTCCAGCAGTTAAGTCAACAATCAAATCTATGTTAGGTAAAGGAAAATCATCTTTAGGGCATGCTTTATTTAAATCCCTGAAATCCGTACAAACTCTGATCCTTCCATCTGGCTTTGAAACAGGTACAATGTTTGAAATCCATTCTGCATAGTCAATAGTTCAAATGAATCCAACATCTAAAAGCTTCTTTAATTCTTCCTTGACCAATAATGCAACATGTGGATGCATCTTTCTGAGCTTTTGCTTTACAGGTTTTATCCCAGGGTTGATAGATAAATGATGCATTATTAGATTAGGATCTAACCCTGGCATATCAGCATATGACCAAGCAAAATTAATTTGATTATCCTTCAAGAATTGCATGAATTTCTGGACTTCTTCAACTGTTAATGATGCTGCAATTTGCACAACTTTTGGCTGCTCTGGTGTACTTATGTTGATTGATTCCGTTGGTTCAATCAAAATAGAAGATCTTTCATGATAATACTTGGGAAGAGTGTCAAGTTTCTCATCCTTTAGTGCCTCAGAAAGGTTTTCACTGTCAGATTCGCTCTTTATTTTTCTTTTGTTTTGATCTATCACTGCCTTTTTTCGGTTTTCATCAATAGATCCATCTTTTATTTCATTTATTTTGCAGCTAAGAGACTTGACACTCTCTTTGTCAAAATCATGAGTATAAGATTCTTGAATGAAACAATTGTTTTCTTCATTTGAGGAACAAAGGAAAGTTATAACATCTTCATCATTACTGAATGTAGGAATATGGATAGGTGCGTCAATGTCCCAATCTATAAGTTCTGGATAAACTAAAGGCATAGGATCATTAGGTTGGGTAAGGTCTTGAATTGTCAAAGTCATGATGTGGTTGTCATCCTCATGGTAGACAAGGTCTATGATGGTATTCTCCTGTTGATTATCCATCTCGTTAGAATCTGATTCTTCCTCACTTGAGTTCATGATCGCTTTGTAAAACATAATCGAGTGAAGGCCTTGACCCTTCTCCTTGTATAAGAATAGGTGCATATTTATGTATAGTATCAACTTGTTTATCCTTCCAGAATTCATCATTATAAATGGTGTCCCATTCATATTCATTAGAATCAGTATCTGAACTATTTTGTAATTGGAAAACTGATTCATGAGATTTATCTGACACGGATTCTCCTTCATGAACTAATGATGTCTGCTGTGAAGTAAGTTCTTCTTTATCTTTACCATATCCAAGTCCTGTTTTATCACTTGAATGCTTTGAAATAGGCTGAATTGGTTCCACAATTCCTTCTCTTCGTTTCCCTATAGGACCATTTCCTTCATAACCCATCTTTTGCATGATAGCGTACCCTTTACCATATTGTTCTTTAGGTAACTTAATGTGTAAGAGAGATTCATCTTCATCTTTGTATAGCCAATTTAGGATGTCCCTATCTTCAGCTTCTTCTTCAGTGGTATTAGCTCTAATGAATTTTCCATCAAACTTTGTGATTGGCACGGAAGTTTGAGATGTAGAAGCAGTTGCAATCTTTTGATTTGATAAAGTTGGTAATCCATGTGATCTTGGAGAAGGAGGTAAAGTAGAAAGAGATAGTGAATATTCACCTATCCCTTTGTCTTTAAATTTCAGCTTAGTATCAAGATTCTTTGTTAATTCTTGCAATTGGACTTGTAGATTGGAAGAAGAAACAACAAGAGCTTCTCTATTGTGTGGCACAAAGACATCTTGACTCACCCTAAGATTAGAACAAGTTTGGGTACTATTGTAATCAGCTTGTATAGTTATTTCTTGTCCATCATATGGAAACTTGATACATTGATGATATGTTGATGGTACGGCCTGCATATCATGGATCCACGGACGACCCAAAAGTATGTTATAAGACAAATCTCGATCTAGAACCTGACAAAAAGTATTCTTCACAACAGGTCCCACTCTGATAGGTAGCAATATTAATCCCTTAGAAGCTCTTTCTTCATCATCATATGCCTTAATGGTTATCTTCCTTCGTGAATCAATTTCATTTTCTGAAATTCCTAAGGAATTTATCAATTTTAAGGTACAAATATTCAAACCGGCTCCTCCATCTATTAAGACACGTCTAATTCGATGTTTATGGATCATGACTTCAAGATATAGCGAGGAATTATGTGGATGTGTCATAGAAGCATCATCTTTATCGGAAAATGAAAGACAAGTGGGGGAAGACAAATGTCCCACCATGGCTTGAAATCTATTTGCATCTAGATCAGTATCAACAGTTGTGTTCACAAGCGCTTCTTCTAAAATATTTTTGTGTATGGGGGATATTTTAAGAAGTTCAAGAATAGAAATTTGAGCTGATGTTTTTCTCAATTGATCAACCAGATTATACTGAGTTGGAGAAGAAATAGTTGTTTTAGACGAACTTCCTTTTAAAACAACCTTTGCTTGACCTCTTGTTGTTACATTAACCTGTTGATATTCTTGTTTTCCTTTAATTTTGATAACATTAATCCGATTATCATCTGTGTAAATATGGCGGATTATATTGTCTTCAACATTATGTATGCTTTTGGCTTTGGTATCCGATGTTTCCCCCTTTTGGTAGTTTGGAAAAGGATCTTTGAATGCTTGATGATCATCATTGGTATGATGTCCCTCAATTGTAATAGTACCATTGTCAATTAAATCTTGTACTAGATTTTTCAAAGCTTGACAATTGTTTGTCCTATGGCCTTTACATCGATGATAATTGCAATAATACAAGTCATTCCATGATGTTGGTTTAACTCGTGGCTCATAATCTCTTTGTGGTGGTAAAGTGATAACCTTATTATCAAGAAGTTCCTTGAGAGCAGATTCAAGAGATTGACCCAAAGCAGTAAAAGTCCGTCGATTTGAAAAGAATGAAGGTCTAGACGGATTTGATATTTGGGTATTGCCAAGATTATTATTGAAATTACCACGATTTTGATTGGTCATGTTCTCTTGCTTGGAAATTTGTCCTTGTTGATTATTGTTTCCTTGTTGAATTGTATTTCCTTGTGAATTGTTTCTTGGAGTACTTGATAAATTGAAAACGGATGGTCTTGTTCGTAAATTATTTGCATCCACTATACCATCATTAACAACATTTTTGTTTCTATTCCAAAACCTTGTTTTATCGTTGTTTTGATTTGATGTACTTGGATTATCAAGTTTTATCACTCCTCTTTTAACCAAGGCCCCTTCAATAGTGATTGCATTTTCAATCAGTTTTTCAAAGTTATGAGGACAATGAAGGTTAAGCCTATAGCTTAATTCTGGATCAAGGCTATTGATAAAAATATCCATCTTTTCCTTTTCAGGAATAGGACGAGAATATCGTGCAAATAACCTTCTCCATCTTTGTAAAAATGTAGTAAAGGGTTCTCCTACCTTTTGTTTCACTTTACAAAGATCAAGCATTGTTATTTGATGTTGAATATTGTAGGCGTATTGTGAGATAAATTGATTTATCAACTCCTCAAAAGTTTTGATAGGTGGAGTGATTTTTGAAAGCCACTCCATGGATTGTACGCCTAGACTTCGTGTAAATAATCGCATCAAGTAAGTATCATCATAGGCAAATTCAAGACTCATGTTTCGGAAATCCCTAACATGGTCTATGGGATCGGTTTTTCCATTATACCTATCGTACTTAGGAATTTCACAATGTTTTGGAAATGGGATAATTTGAAGACTCCTATCAAATGGATAAGGAGATATGTCTTCCAAAACATATTTTTTTGTTGTACTCCTTGCATTTCCTTTATTTGCCCTTGTAATTCTTTGATCTGTTGATTAAGAGCACTAAAGTCATTAGGAGGATTTTCAGGATTTTGTTTAATCCCCTCTATGTCAAAGGTGTGAGGCAACTTAGCTCCTTGATTAGCTAATGTAAGGAAGTATTTTTCTTTGTTACGTTCTAGGATTCTCTCCATAAGAGTATGGAATTGAGGATCTTGTTCTGCTTCTTGAAGCTTTTCTTCCGTTATCTCATCAATATTAAATGTTTCCTCTTCTTTTTCATTTCGATCACCCATTTTACTAGTTGTAGTTTCTCCTTCGTCTTTTTCCATTTGTTTTTGAGATCTCGTGAAGACAGGCATAGATTTGTATCAAGATTTTACTCGCTTTTGATCAAAAGAGTGAAATAGTGCAATTGATGTGGTATGTATGAAGGTCAAGATAGAATGAAAATTCTATGACTTACACAAAATTTTCTAATCTTGTAACTTGTGTTGTTCCCTAAGTGAAAGGATGAAAATCCTGTTGGTGGGAATATAAGCAAAAGATCTAGAAAAGGATGGTTGTTGCACTTTATGAAGTTTTGATCATGGCTTTGTAAAAAGATGGATTTAATGATAGATGCCTAATGTTTTCTAAGTTCTCTATTGTAAGATTTGATTTGGACGAGTAGAGTATTCGATTGCTGGTTGGGGAATATAACTAAAACGGATGCGTTGACTATGGTTATGCCTTTGAGAAAGGGCTCTTCTTTGAAAATAAGCTTGTGAATACAAAGGCTCTATGGCATAATCATCTGAAAGACCTCTAACACAATCATGATACCTATGAAGAAAAGTTCTATATTTAAGTAAAACTTTTCGACTTTGATATAAGAATTTTTGTTTCTTCAATAATTTCTTGTGGTTGAGAGGTTTCTTTGGCTTCTTAATCCTTTTGGAAACGGATTTCTTTACAAACTTTGTAGATTTCCAATCTAGTAACATGAGATTGATCAATATGATAATGAGTGCTTTGGATGATCTTTATCTAAATTAATGTAGTGAAAACACATCAAACAAGTTGAAAACAATTGTTTTTAAGTCCTATGCTAAACATCAAGTGTGTAACCAAAATGTTTTTCAAAAATTGTTTTAACAGGTTTTACACATGACAAGCACTTCAAACAGACTCACTCTTAGTTCTCAAGTAGGTCATCATAGCAATCAACAGCCCACATCTTAAAACTGCGTCGACTCACACAGCCGTGTCACCCCAAAGGGCGCCCGTGTTTTTGTCTTTTCCAGGTGCGTACTCAGAGTGACGAAGTGGATACCGGATCCCCTGAGCAAACAATCCTTGGCAGTTATATGGTGAGTATCTTGGGGGTAGATTCTTCCCCTCCTGCACTGTGATTGAGATGATGTTTGGATACTGACTCGGTTAGCTACTACACTAGGTTCATAGTAAGGATTTCCGTTCGGTGCGGCAAATGATAAACTCGAGAGACCTCCCTACCTTTAGAACAAAGGCTTTGGGGATGGTTATCATGCACACTACCGTCAAAAGAGGGTTTCCCCAATTTTGCTTTAAATTTTATAGTGGGGTGGAATAGCCTGGCTTTGGCTTGAACCCACTTGAGTCGTTCCTCGTGGGTGAGTACTTTTTCCCACAAGAGCAGGCTCTCTACAAGGTTGTAATAAAACTTAAAGATGCATAAAAAGGAATAAGTGAGTTTGGCATTTTGATCACCCAGTTAAGGGGAGAGCATAGGCCTATCACTTGAGAACAAAGCAAACACTAGATTCAATTTTAAGCACCAAACTGAAATTTTCTAAACTAAGTGAAGATTTTGCTTCACATAAGCAGAAAATTCATTTTAAGCTAAAATTGAAAAATGATGTGTCTATCCTAGGATTGGTTCGTTTTTCTTTAAATGGCTACCCTAGGATTGGTTAATTTTATCCTTTAGATGACTACCCTAGGATTGATAAATTTTATCCTTAGATGATTAACTGTCCGCGGCTGCGTCGGAATCAGTTAAAACTAAACTACGAGTACAGATTACAGATTATAGTGTTTTAAAAATTTGCGCTGCAAGAAATATTATGGGCGCTGAAATAAACATTACGGGCGCTGAAAGATTTATCACGGACGCTAAAACAGAGTTTAAGGGCGCTAAAACAGACTTTACAGGCGCTGAAGGATTTTACGGGCGCTAAACAGATTTCACAGGCGCTGAAGGATTAGTCACGGGCGCTGAAATTTTAGTCACGGGCGCTGAAAAATACTTCAAGAGCGTTGAAACAGACTTTATGGGCGCTAAAGGATAAGTCACGGGCGCTAAAAGATTAGTCACGGGCGCTAAACTGGAAGTGTTTTTCCGAAAACGTGTCGTCTGCGCTATTCCGCTATTTTTCCTGTAACCTGTCAAAAAAAACTATAAACAAAACATTAAAAAGGGGGCAAATGCCCCACGGTGGGCACCAAAAATGTGTTGTGTAATCTATTGTTAATCTAATTAAAACAAAACACTATTAACAGAACTTTAAATTGAAGAAATTTGAAATAAACTTGGCTATAAAATAAAAATTCTTCAAGAACGTTCCGTCTTTCTCTATCTCCAGAGATTGGTTTGAAGCTTTCTGGCTCTCAGATTGTGTGAGCTTCTCCAAATGACTGCTGCAGAACGAGTATGCAAAGGAAAACTATCCTAAATGATGGTGAAGATGGACATGGGGCTGTATTATGTACAGGGGCTGTAGATGAGATGAGTCATGATTCTATTGCTATGATTGCTATACTATTGCTATGATAATACTCTATGAATGCTAATGCTGCTTGTAATTTGGCTATAGTTTTCTTGCTTCAAATTCTATATGATTTGGAGCTCCCGGCAGCTGTATTTATAGATTTTTGCAGGCTTCATCCCGGCTGGCAAGAATCTACGGCTGTGAATTGTCTGGTATGTTTGAATGGTGAGAGATTGAGAAGTTGAGAAGAAAAGGGAGGAGGTTGAGAGGTTGGAGAGAAGAATGGAAGCTTGTCTTCAACCCACGGGAACAAGCCTGCACAGGAACAGAGAAATTTAATTTTCTGTTTTGGCAGTTTGTTTCCCGGGAGTTGAAGATAAATCCCAAATTAAATAATATTTAAATTTATTTAATTTCATTTATTGCTTTTTGATATTTGATTTTTGATTTTTTGAAAACTATAGAAGAATTAATTAAATATTTTGGTAATATTTAATCATGAATGACTTTAGAAGATTTTTGAAATATTTAGAAGAATTTAATTAAATATTTTTGGAAATATTTAATTATGAATAGATTTTTGAATTGATTTAGAGGAATTTTGAAATGATTTAAAAATGAATATTAGATTAGAAGAAATAATCAAATATTTTGGAATATTTAATTATAAATGATATTTAGAAGAATTATAATATTTTAATCTTTATTTGAATAAAATATTCAAACTAAGATTATATGATAATTAATATAAATAAATTGTAACATTTATTTAATTAATTAAGAAATGAATATGAAAAAGGTGATTAAATATTTAATCGAAATGAAATCATGAACAATATAAATAAATTATTTAAATTTATTTATACGTAGATAGAATCAAAAGATTTTAATTAAATATTAAAAATATTTAATTAATTACCAGACAATGTGATATGACCATTTTTAAGTGTATACAGCTACATATTGACGTCTTTCATCTAACAGTTCTAACTCTTGGAGGTGGGATACTCTATAGTCCTCATCACTTATCAATCCCTTGAGTGAGACCCTAAGTGAAGGTATTTCAACCTCTAGTGGTAATATTGCTTCTGCTCCATAGACCAAGGCATATGGTGTAGCTCCTATTGGTGTGCGAATGCTGGTTTTGTATGCCCACAAAGCTGGATTTAATTGGACATGCCAATCACAACCAGCATCATTTACTGTCTTCTTCAAGATATTCAAGATTGTTTTGTTGGAAGCTTCTGCTTGACCATTACCTTGTGGATAATAAGGTGTAGAGAACCTATGTTGGATGTGAAATCTTTCACAAAGTTCATCAACATCCTGATTCTTGAAAGGCCTTCCATTATCAGTGATGATAGAATTAGGAATTCCATATCTACAAATGATGTAATTTAGGATAAATGAAGATATTTGTTTACCAGTCACTATTGTCAGAGGAACAACTTCAATCCATTTTGTAAAATACTCTGTAGCTATAATGATAAATTTATGCCCATTTGATGATGAAGGATGTATTTTTCCAACAAGATATAATCTCCACTGAGAAAAAGGCCATGTCAGAGTGAAAGGTTGCAGTTCCTGTGCAGGTGCATGAATAAGATTCCCATGAATCTGGCATTTAGAACACTTCTTGACAAAAGTAAAAGAATCTTTCTCCATGGTAGGCCAATAGTATCCCATTCTGACAAGTTTCTTGGCTAAGGTCAAACCACTTGAATGAGTTCCAAAAATACCACCATGAACCTCTTGTAAGGCTTTTTCAGATTCATCACGTTCAAGACATCTAAGGAGTGTACCATCAAGACCATGTCGGTAAAGGATATCGACAATTAAGGTATAACGAGATGATTGGCGTATGAAATTCCTTTTTTGGTTTCAAGATAAATCCGGAGGTAAGATGTTATCTTTCAAATAGGTATAAGCCTTGCCATATAAAGGTGAATCAGAACTGGTTAAATGACATATGACTTGAGTCTCTGGATTATCATAGGCGGGAGAAAACAATTGTTCCACCAAGAATTCATACTTAGTTTGATCTTCTGATAGTTGTAATAAGGAAGCAATTGTAGCCATTGCATCCGCAACTTTATTATCAATCCTTGAGATTTGTGAAAACTTAATTGACACAAAATACTTTTTATAATCATCCACCATGTTCTTGTAAGGTAGCAACTTATCATCTTTAGTTTGATAATCATCATTAATTTGATTAATGACAAGTTGTGAATCACCGTAGACTTGCAGCTCTGTAATCCACCATTCCAATGCTATTTTCAATCCTATGAGCAATGCCTCATATTCAACTATGTTATTTGTGCAAGGAAACATCAATCGATATGATCGTGAAATAGTATTTCCTTCAGGTGTAACAAAGAGAATCCCTGCCCCTGAGCCATATTGTGTATAAGATCCATCAAAGTATAATGTCCACAATTTTTGAATTGTTGCTGTGAAGACATCTGCATCAGGAAACTCAATGTGCATTGGATTTTCTTCTTGTAAAGGTGCTTCAGCCAACTGATCTGCAATGACTTGTCCTTTAATAGCTTTTCGATCTATAGTGAATGTCAAACTCACTTAAGATCATTACCCATTTTGCAAGTCTTCCTATTAAAGTAGCTCTACTTAATAGATATTTTAGTGGATCAATCTTGGTTATCAGCTTAACTGTATGAGCCAACATATAGTGTCGCAACTTTTGAGAAGAAAACACCACTGCAAGGCAAGATTTTTCTATGAAAGTGTAGTTTAACTCATGACTTGTTAAAGTTCTACTGATATAGTATATGGCCCTTTCTTTTCCTGTAGAATCTTCTTGTGCTAGTAATGCTCCCAAGGATACTTCTGTTGCTGAAATATAGAGTATGAGTGGCTCTCCTGGAATAGGTGGAATTAAAATTGGTGGGTGTATAAGATATTGTTTGATCTGATTGAATGTTGCTTCACATTTGTCTTCCCATTTAAATGGGACATTTTTATGCAATAAATGTGTAAATGGCAAGCTTTTGTCTGCCAGTTGAGCTATAAACCGCCTGATGGACTGTAGTCGCCCTTGCAATGATCGAAGCTGACTGATATTTTGTGGTGGCGGCATGTCCATTATAGCTTGTACTTTTTCTGGATCAACCTCTATGCCCTTTTCTGAAATAATGTATCCTAGGAGTTTTCTAGATGTAACGCCGAAGACACATTTCTTTGGATTGAGTCGAACATTGAACTTCTCCATTCTGGTAAAGATTTTTGATAAGATTTCTAGATGTTCTTCTCGTGTATAAGATTTAGCAAGTAAATCATCAATGTAATCTTCCATAAATGTATGCATCATGTCATGAAAAATGGTTGTAATTGCTCTTTGATAAGTGGCTCCGGCGTTCTTTAACCCAAATGGCATTACATTCCAGCAATAGGTACCCCAAGGGCATGTAAATGTTGTTTTATCTTGATCCACTGGTGCAATTTTTATCTAGTTGTATCCCAAAAATCCATCCATTAATGAATACATTGCATGGCCAACAGTTAAATCAACAATCATATCTATGTTGGGCAAAGGAAAGTCATCTTTGGGACAAGCTTTGTTTAAATCTCTGAAATCTGTACAAACTCTGACCCTTCCATCTGGCTTTGAAACAGGTACAATATTGGAAATCCATTTGGCATAATCAATAGTTCGAATGAATCCAACATCCAAAAGCTTCTTTAATTCCTCTTTGACTAATAACATAACATGTGGATGCATTTTTCTGAGTTTTTGCTTCACAGGTTTTGCCCCAGCCTTGATAGATAAATGATGCATTATCATATTAGGATCTAGCCCTGTCATATCAGCATATGACCAAGCAAAGTTTATTTGATTCTCCTTCAAGAACTCCATGAATTTTAGGACTTCTTCAACTGTTAATGATGCTGCAAGTTGCAAGATTTTTGGCTGCTCTGTTGTACTTATATTGATTGATTTTGTTGGTTCGATCAAAATAGAAGATCTTTCATGATAATGCTTGGGAAGAGTGTCAAGTTTCTCATCCTTCAGTGCCTTAGAAAGGTTTTCACTGTTGGATTCACTCTTTATTTTTCTCTTATTGTGATCTATCATTGCCATTTTTTGGTTTTCACCAATAGATCCATCTTTTATTTCATTTATTTTGTAGCTAAGATACTTGACACCCTCCTTATCAAAATCGTGAGTATGAAATTCTTGGATGAAACAATTGTTTTCTTCATTAGAGGAACAAAGGAAATTTATAATTTCCTCATCATCATGAAATGTAGGGATGTGGATATATGCATCATTGTCCCAATCAATAAGTTCTGAATAAACTAAAGGCATGGGATCATTAGGTTGGGTAAGGTCTTGAATTGTCAAAGTCATGATGGGGCTATCATCCTCATGGTAGACAAGGTCTATGATGGCATTCTCCTATTGATTATCAATCTCGTTAGAATCTGATTCGTCCTCACTTGAATCATGATCGCTTTGTAAAACATAATCAAGTGGAGGCCTTGAACCTTCTCCTTGTATGAGAACAAGTGCATATTTGTGTATGGTATCAACTTGTTTGTCTCTCCAAAATTCATCATTATAAATGGTGTCCCATTCATATTCATTAGAATCAGTATCTAAACTATTCTGCAATTGGAAAACTGATTCATGAGGTTTATCTGAAATTGATCCTCCTTCATGAGTTGATTGTGCTTGCTGTGAAGTAGATTCTTCTTTATCTTTACCATATCCAAGTCATGTTTTATCACTTGGATGTATTGAAATAGGTTGAATTGGTTATACAATTCCTTCTCTTCTCTTTCCTATAGGACCATTTCCTTCATAGCCCATTTTCTGCATGATAGCGTACCCCTTACCATATTGTTCTATAGGTAACTTAATGTGCAAGAGAGATTCATCTTCATCTTTGTATAGCCAATTTAGGATGTCCCTATCTTCAGCTTCTTCTTCAGCGGTATTGGCTTTAATGAATTTTCCGTCAAACTTTGTGATTGGCATAGAAACTTGGGATGTAGAGGCTGTTGCAATCTTTTGATCTGATAAGGTTGGCTACCCATGTGACCTTGGAGAAGGAGGTAAGGTAGAAAGAGATAGTGAATATTCACCTACCCCTTTGTCTTTAAAATTTAGCTTAGTGTCAAGATTCTTTATCAATTCTTGCAATTGGACTTGTAGATTGGAAGAAGAAACAATAAGAGCCTCCCTATTATGTGGCACAAAGGCATCTTGAGTTGCTCGGAGATTTGAACAAGTTTGGGTACTATTGTAATCAGCTTGTATAGTTATTTCCTGTCCATCGTATGGAATCTTGATGCATTCATGATACATTGATGGTACTGCTTGCATATCATGAATCCATGGACGACCCAAAAGTATGTTATAGGAAAGATCCTGATCTAGAACCTAACAAAATGTGTTCTTCATAACAGGTCCCACTCTGATAGGCAGCAATATTAATCCTTTAGAAGCTCTTTCTTCATCATCATATGCCTTGATAGTTATTTTCCTTCGTGGATGAATAGAATTTTCTGAAATTCCCAAGGCATGTATTAGCTTTAAGGTACAAATGTTTAAACCAGCTCCTACATCTATTAGGACACATCTGATTCGGTGTTTATGGATCATGACTTCAAGATAGAGCGATGAATTATGCGGATGTGTCATGGAGGCATCATCTTTTTCAGAAAATGAGAGACAAGTGGGGGAAGACAAATGTCCCACCATGGCTTGAAATTTGTTTATATGCAAATCAGTGTCAATAGTTGTGTTTACAATAGCTTCTTCTAAAATATTTTTATGTATGGGAGATATTTTGAGAAGTTCAAGGATGGAGATTTGAGCTGATGTTTTTCTCAATTGATCAACCAAATTATATTGACTTGGAGAAGGAATAGTTTCTTTAGATGAACTTCCTTTTAGAACAACCTTTGCTTGTCCTCTCGTAGTCACATTAACCTATTGATATTCTTGTTTTCCCTTGATTTTGATAACATTAACCCGTTGCTCATCAACATAGATGTGACGTATTATATTGTCTTCAACATTATGTATGCTTTTGGCTTTTGCATCTGATGTTTCCCCCTTTTGATAATTTGGTAAAGGATCTTTGAATGCTTGATGATCGTCATTGGTATGATGTCCTTTGATTGTAATGGTGCCATTGTCAATTAAATCTTGTACTAGATTTTTCAAAGCTTGACAATTATTCATTCTATGACCTTTACATTGATGATAATTGCAATAATATGAGTCATTCCACAATGGTGGTTTGACTCGTGGCTCATAATCTCTTTGTGGTGGTAAGGTGATAACCTTATTATCAAGAAGCTCCTTGAGAACAGACTCAAGAGATTGACCCAACATGGTAAAATTTCGTCGATTTGAAAAGAATGGAGGTCTGGACGGATTTGATGTTTGGGTATTGCCAAGATTGTTATTGAAATTACCACAATTTTGGTTGGTATTTTGATTGGTCATGCTTTCTTGATTAGAGTTTTTTCCTTGTTGTTTGTTGCTTCCTTGTTGATTGGTTCATGGAGCACTTGATAGATTAAAGATAGATGGTCTTGTTCGTAGATTATTTGCATCTACTATACCATCATTGACAACATTTTTGTTTCTATTCCAAAACCTTGTTTTATCGTTGTTGTTTTGATTTGATGTACTTGGATTATCAAGTTTTATCACTCCTCATTTAACCAAGGCCCCTTCAATGGTGATTACGTTTTCAATTAATTTTTCAAAGTTATGAGGACAATGAAGATTAAGCCTATAGCTTAATTCTTGATCTAGGCTATTGATGAAGATATCCATCTTTTCCTTTTCAAGAATAGGATGGGAATATCATGCAAATAACCTTCTCCACCTTTGCAAGAATGTAGTGAAGGGTTCTCCTACTTTTTGTTTCACTTTACAAAGATCAAGCATTGTTATCGGGTGTTGAATGTTGTAGGCGTATTGTGATATAAACTGATTTATTAACTCCTCAAAGGTTTTGATGGGTGGAGTGATCTTTGAAATACACTCCATGGATTGTACACCTAGACTTCATGGAAATAATCGCATTAAGTAGGTATCGTCATAGGAAAATTCTAGACTCATATTTCGGAAATCCCTCACATGGTCAATGGGATCAATTTTTCCATTGTACCTATCATATTTAGGAATTTTGCAATGTTTTGGAAATGGGATCATTTGAAGACTCCTATCGAATGGATAAGGAGAGATGTCATCCAAAACATATTTCTTTGTTGTACCCCCTTGCATCTCTTTTATTTGCCCTTGTAATTCTTTTATCTGTTGAGTAAGGGCACTAAATTCATTAGGAGGAGTTTCAAGATTCTGTTTAATCCCTTCTATATCGAAATTGTGAGGTAACTTTGCTCCTTGATTAGCTAATGAAAGAAAATATCTTTCTTTGTTCCGTTCTAAAATCCTTTCTATAAGAGTATGTAATTGGGGATCTTGTTCTACTTCTTGAAGCTTTTCTTCTGTTAATTCATCAACATTAAATGTATCCTCTTCTTTCTCAGTATGGTCACCCATTTTTCTTGTAGTGGTTTCTCCCTCATCTTTTTCCATGTGTTTTTGAGATCTTGTGAAGACAGACATAAGTTTTGTTCCAAATTCTACTCACTTTTGATCAAAAGAGTGAAATAGTGCAATTATGTGATAGATATGAAAGTCAGGATAGAATGAAGATTCTATGACTTACAAAGGTTTCTAATCTTTAGCTTGTGTTGTTCCCTAATTGAAAGGATGAAAATCCTGTTGATGGGAATTTAAGCAAAAGATCAAGAAAATGATGATTTTGCACTTTATGAAGTTTTGATCATAGTTTTGTAAAAGGATGGATTTTGTGATGGATGCCTAATGTGATCTGAGTTCTCTATTGCAAAATTTGATTTGGACGAGTAGAATATTCAATTGCAGGTTGGGGAATATAATAGAAACGAATGCGTTGACTATGGTTATTCCTTTGAGAAAGGGCTCTTCTTTGAAAGAAAGCTTGTGAGTACAAAGGTTCTATAGCATAATCATCAGAAAGACCTCTAACACAATCATGATACCTATGAAGAAAGGTTCTATATTTGAGAAAAACTTTTCAGCTTTGATACAAGATTCATCTCTTCTTCAATAGTTTCTTGTGGTTAAGGGGTTTCTTTGGCTTTTTAATCCTTTTGAAAATGGATTTCTTTACAAAAGTTGTGGATTTCCAATCTTGTAACATGAGAGTAATCAATGTGATTGTGAGTTTTGGATGATCTTATCTGAATTAGTGTATTGAAAACACATCAAACAAGTTGTAGAATAGTTGTCTTAAGTCCTATGCTAAACATCAAGTATATGACCAAAATGTTTTTCAAAAATTATTTTAACAGGATTTACACATGATAAGCATCTCAAACAGACTCACTATTAGTTCTCAAGTAGGTCATCATATTAATCAACAACCCACATCTTAGAACTGCGTCAACTCACACAGCCGTGTCACCCCCGAAAGGGCGCCCGTGTTTTTATCTTTTCTAGGTGCATACTCAGAGTGACGAAAGTGGATACCGGATCCCTTGAGCAAACAATCCTTGGCAGTTATATGGTGAGTATCTTGGGGGTAGATTCTTCCCTCCCCTGCACTGTGATTATTATGATGTTCATAAATTGATAAGTTAGATACTACACTAGGTTCGTAGTAAGGGTTTCCATTCGGTGTGGCAAATGATAGACTCCCTCGAGAGACCTCCCTACCTTTAGAACAAATGCTTTGGGGATGCTTATCAATGCACACTACCGTCAAAAGAGGGTTTCCCCAATTTTGCTTTAAATTTTAGAGTGGGGTGGAATAGCCTGGCTTTGGCTTGAACCCACTTGAGTCGTTCCTCTTGGGTGAGTACTTTTTCCCACAAGAGCAGGCTCTCTACAAGGTTTTAATAAAGCTGTAAAATGCATAAAGGGAAATAGGTGAGTTTGGCATTTTGATCACCCAGTTAAGGGGAGAGCATAGGCCTATCACCAAAAACAAAGCAAGCAAGGATTGAATTTTAAGCCCAAAATAATATTTTGCTATGCTAAGTGAAGATGTTGCTTCACACAAACACAAAATTCTTTTTAGCCCCAAAATCAAATGTGAAGTGACTATCCTATGATTGTTTCATTTTAATTTAAAGTGTCTACCCTAGGATTGCTTCATTTTAAGTTATGTGTCTACCCTAGGATTGCTTCATTCCAATTTAAAATTATTAACTGTTCACGATTGCGTCAGATTCAGTTAAACTGTATTAAACTTACAAATTACAAGTTGCAGGTTTTTGAAACATGCGCTATAACAGTCTTCATGGGTGCTGCAAGATTTATCATAGGCGCTACAGGACTTCTTAAGGGCACTACAGGAATTATCAGGAGCATTGCATAATGGCTTACGGTTGCTACAGGATAGATTAAAAGTGCTGCAGGATAGCTCAAATGCGCTTCAGGATGAATCAGGAGCGCTGCAGGATGGATTAGGAGTGCTGCAGGATGACTCAAATGCACTACAGGATTGCTTAAGAGTGTTGCAGGATGACTCAAATGTGCTGCAGGATGTCTCAAATGTGCTACAGGATTCTTCACGAGCGTTGAACTAGGTATGAACTTTCTGAAACGTGTTTATTGCGCTAATCAACTATTTTTGGCCGTAACCTGTAAGAGAAACCTATAAAAAGATGTTAAAAATAGGGGCAAAGGCCCCATGGTGGGTACCAAAAATGTGTATTGTTAGATTTATGCAATCAAATTGAAAACAAAACACACAATTAATAGAACTTTAAACCAAAGAAATGCTAATTAATTTGATTTGAAACAAAGAAATGAGCTTCCTCAGAGGCGTTCCATCTTCCTCTATCTCTAGAGATTTGTTCGAAGTTGCTGCTCTCAGATTATGTAAGTTTGGATTCTCCAAATGGCAGTCTGTAGAATGAATATGCAAAGGAAGTTCTCTATCTTATATATTGGTGAAGGTGAGAATGCTGACGGATATGGACAGGGGCTGTGAATTATGCACAGGGGCTGTAAATGGAGTATGCTATAAAATAAAGTGAATATGCCATGATTCTATGCTATACTATGATGCTTGAATACAGTGAATGCTAAAAGGCTTATGCAAATTGGCTATAGTTATTCTATTGAAAGCTTCTATATGAATTCAAAGACCCGGCAATCTTATTTATAGTTTTTTTGCCAGGCACAATCTTGGCTGGCAAGGATCAACGGTTGTGAGGTTGTCTGGTAAGTTTGAATGGTGAGAGATGGAGAGGTTGAGAAGAAGATGGAAGAGGTTGGGAGGTTGGAGAGAAGAATGGAAGCCTGTCTTCAACCCACGGGAACAAGCTTGTACAAAAACAGAGGAATTTAATTTTTCTATTTCGGCAGTTTGCTTCACGGCTGTTGAAGATAATTCATAAATTAATTAAATAAATAAATTTATTTAATTTCATTTATTGAGTTTGATTTTTGATTTTAGCACTATGGAAGATTTAATTAAATATTTTGGAATATTTAATTGTGATGTGACTTTAGAAGAATTTAATTAAATATTTTGAGATATTTAATTGTGAAAGGATTTTAGAAGAATTTATTTAGAAGAAAGGAAAATTTAATCTTTATTTGAATAAAATATTCAAGCCAAGATTATTGATAATTAATATAAATAAATCGTAATGTTTATTTAATTAATTAAGAAACAAATACAAAAAGATGATTAAATAAACTTATTTATTTAATCGAAATGAAAGAATGAACAAATATAAATAAATTATTTAAATTTATTTATACACAGATGAAATTTGAAGATTTTAATTAAATATTAAAAATATTTAATTAATTACCAGACAATGCGATGTGACCATTTTTAGGTGTATACAAATATATCATTCCATATCTAGATAGGACCATATTTAGGGTGTATGGGACTCCTGTGTACCCTTTTATGCTACTAAGGTATGTAAAAATTAGGATTGTATTTATAGAAGTCATGATGTAGTTGGCTGGATCCCAAGATTGTCACTTGCTAGAAAATAAGAAGGGCTCATTCTTCCTAGAGTACACAACATTTGTGGAATTTGTGTTGATCAAAGGGAAGTAGAATTCTTTGAGTGATATCCTCAAGCCCCACAAATTGATGAAAAATCACCCTAGGAACCATGATCTTGAGGGATTCATTCACGCAGTTAAAGCAAAAAGATCATTGGGTGTGTTTGTTCACAATTTCTATTTCCCTGAGGATGTCATTAGGAATATTTTTTATTTCCAATTACAAGAGGAAAGGAAGGCTATGTATCTTGCCTTCAATAAGATGGTAGAAAATATTAGGACAAAACCATATTATAACCCTCTACCTAACATTCAAGGGGAATTTAACCAGGTAATGCATGCACTTGAAAATTTTGAAAGTGTTTTTGGTGTACTGAGAAAAGTAGAAGTGGTTAGGGATAACGAAAAAGCTTTGGCAACTAAAGAGGGACCATCTACAGATTTGGAGGAGAGGCCTTCCTATCAGCCACCCAAAACAATTTAGGTGTATACTAGGAAAAGGGAAACATATAAGAAGGAGTAGGTAGAGCCAACTTTGGTTGTACCAAAAGATTCAAGACCAGCTTCTCCAATATGATTAGTTCCATTGCCTCCTAGGAAATACTCACCTATTATAATTGACATTGATTCTCCTCCAAGAAGTTCTCCTCCCTTAGAGCGGCCACCGATTAAGAGACAAAGGGTAGAGAACAGCCTAGTAGTGGATTACCTTGATAGTGATGAAGATGATCTTTTGATAACTTCTGAAGATATGCAACAACGAGTTCCCTCTCCCCAAAGAGAAGTTGCATCAAGCTTTGGGACAAGTATTTTGATATTGGGAAAAGCTAAATTGAGTGGTGTGAGCAATATTGATGATATGAGGGTAGAGGCCTGCAAAGAGTTCATCGAGGATGATTCTTTCATTGAAACACCAACATTCAAAAATTTTACATGGAGAGAAAAGGCCAGAGAATATGCAGAGAGGGCTGCAGTTGAAAGAAGTTTACATCCTGAATTTCTAGAGAATGCTATCCAATCCAATGTGATGCAAGAGATGAGGAAGAATTTTAAGAAGATTACGCCTAAGGAGGGAAGATAAATTGTGCGAAAGAGTGGTGTTTTGTTGTTCCCTAAATGGGATATTGCTGATGTAGTGTACTTGATACAATAAGAAGGGTTGATAAGTCTTTATTTCATACTATAGAGGAATCCAAGCTAGCACTTTAGGGATTTGTATTCGGTCAACAACATGATGCTCTGGCAATATGGTCATTGTCCCATAGTTCAAGAAAGCCCAAAGTTGTAGAACTTTTGGACTACAGTGGAAAATTGATTTTAAAGAGAGTTACAAATACTCCAGCATTAGAAGTTGTTGACATGACTATAAATGCTAGTAGGTTCTAAAAATCAATAGTTGAGAATCTCACTAGTGATAGGGATAGATTTAGAAGAAAGTTCCATGAGATTCTAGGGGAATACAATAAGAGTCAACAAAGGGTAGCTGAGATTGAAATAGAGCAAGAATTTTAGAAACAATAGGTGGAAATGATGAAGTCCCAAGGGGCATCTAGTTCAAGCCATACTACTCCCATTTCTCCTACAATTTATCCCCAGTCTCCTCCACCCAAGAAGGAATTGTTAATTGTGCCTTACAACATGGGTCAGGATCCCATTGCATTAGAGAAGATGAGTACATCAGAGAAAGCTCCATTCACTGAAACCAAAAGAGAATAATTACTTCATCAAGTTGAGGAATACAAGAAGTTGCTTTAGGAAATGTAGAGTCTAATGCATGAGAATAATGCTAGGATTGTTTATACTATTTTGAAGCACCTTAACAAGAGAATCCAAAGTAAATTGAATAGTTTCCATGCTAATTATTCTTTGATGTTGATAGCAATGGAGATATCTTAGAGATATGGAGAATTCAGAACCCGACTCTTAGATAGGCGAATTCCTAGAGTTAGCAATTTGAAGTTGATGGCAGTTGGGGCAAAGCAATGAGAAGACATATATCCAATGGTGTTTTCTACTTACAAGTTTGTTAGTGATGTTAGGGAAAAACCATCCCATGGGTATGTTGCTCCATTAGAGCAGAAGATAAAAGAGTTAAGGATCAAGTATGATTAGGAAGAGTTGACACTATTACCTGACATCATGTAAGCCCATGATGAAGTGAAACCTTTGCAAATGTGGAAGAATCAGGTGGACACTACTATTTCTTCTCAAGATAAATTGATTTTTGAATATGTTAATATTGATATGTTTAAAGATACATTGGAAAAGCTATCTTTTATCGTTAGTTTGCTCAAATAATTTGACAAGGAAGCTAATTTAGTGATGAAAAAGTATGCTCCTTACAGAAAGAAAATGGATGAAATTATTAAATTCATTTGGCCATCTAAAGATGAGTATGAGCAATGGAGAAGGATAGTTGTGTAGGTCTGGGCTTGTAAGTTACAATGTATAAGGTATGTGTATCCTAGTTAAAAGTGTTATACCTAAATATTGATCACTGACATAGATGTTCACTGGACTTTTTTTATACTTTTCCTATCTTTGTGAATTTTGTCATCTTGCTTAGTGGAATGGACACACTACAATGACTTGAAGGATATTCTTTTCAACATGTTCCTTTTGGAAGGTGGGTTTGCTTCTTCACAAGAAAATGAAAAGAATCTTTGTCTCATGTGTATTCCCTCTGATTGAAAATGTAAATGTAACTGTAAAGGGAATATTGTCTTGTAGTGGTCCAATTAGAATGTGACATGTGTACTATTGGCCCAAAGCTTGTTTTTCCCCCTTGTTTCCATAAAAGGGAATTCAAGGCCATTAGTACAGGTCTTTTGTTGAATTCTGAAATCAAATAGTGTAATGGAAGAACACAGAGTGAATGTGTTAGGAGTTTTTGTCTAATGCTTTGAGTCTAGATAGTAAGTTTTTTCAAATGTATGGTTACTAAGAATATCTAAATGGTTATGCAAATTTTCAAAGTCTGTAGTCTCTCCAATTTTAATTTGTACTTGAGTTATTAATGAAAATGTTGATCAAAGATCATTTCATTAATTGTCATCATTATTAAGCTTTGGTATATGCTTTGATTTTAGCTTTGGTTCAAAGAATCGGTTAAAATGCTTAGATCATATCATAGATTCATGTGTAGGATAATTGGATTTGATAAGTATTCTTAGACTTTAATTATATATGGGTGAATTGTAAAGTAATTTCACTAAGACCATTTGTATTCAAGATTAAATATACCTTACATTTCAATTTACGTTGACTCCAAGCCCATAGATAATGGCACCGATCTCAATTATTATAATCACCTCTTAGGATTTTGATCACCCAACTTGACATCATTTTAAATAAATTTTTGATCAATCTTTGATTTGCTATGGTTGGTGTTGTTTGTATTCTCGATTATAGATGTGCAAGTCTTTCAAGGAAATGTCAATTTCTTGAAGTATTTCATCTTCCTAACCTTTGATGAGAATATATCTACTTAGTTATACAACGTGTATGCCAATTGTTTAGAAGAGTCATATAACTTGCATTGTGGACCACCCTCCTGGGTTTTGCAGAGCTCGAAGTGCAAGAGATAAAGAAATTGGTGCTACATCTTGTTTGTTGGCCACTTATCTTTTAGATATTTGAGAATTGAGTTTGCAAACTCGTAGGTATCTGGCGAGATATGATTGTTCATTGAAAAATAGCCAAAAAAATGTCGACTCTACTAGGGATGTAAGCTTTACAATTATTAGTTCTCCAGAAAGCCTTATCATAGATCACTATTCTATATGGTGGTATTTACTTATAGAGTCAGTCAAATTAAAGTGTCTACTAAGTATAGCTCAAATCTTTGTCATGTATTTCATTAAAGTTCTTGATGAGTTTCCCACCCTTTTGTCTTTAAATCTCATGTTCAAAGTTCACAAAGAAGCACATTATATATATGAAAGTTTGTTTTAGTTTCTAAGGATCTATTGAAATTTGTGTAAAGCATAACAAAATTGCTTCAAATTGGTCCCAAGGACTTTGGGTGGTGACTCTAAAGTCTCTGCACCAGTGTGAGCTAATGTTTAAGGATATTAAATAAGTAAAGAAAAGTATAAAGAAATAAAAGAAATTGATGGACATGAAGAAGATCTATGTATAAATGCGAGGAACACAAGGCCACATGAAGAAGCATCCGAAGAAGAAGTTCTAAGGTGAATTGCATAGGAACAAGAATGTACATGGGAAATGGATAAAAGAAAAGGACACTAAAAACTGTAAGTCCACTCCTCATTCAGTCCCCGAACGTGATATTCATTGTAGCTCTAGTTCAGAATGTGAAAGGAATCTGCTATATTTTAGTGATAACACTTATAATGAGAGAGGAGTGGTTTTTATCAATTATGTTGTAAATGAGAAATCCTCAGACCCAGGCGTGCAAGCCATGAAAAGGAGAGAGAAAGATAGAATACAAAGGGATAGAATACAAAGAGACAATGCTAGTGCTAGACGTGCTAGAGCTAAAGGGAATTTGACCCCAAATTCTCATCCTTATTACCCCATTCCTCCCAAAATACTAACTAGAGATGAATATTACCATAATACTACTCCCCATCAGGCTGCGACTATAGTAGCATCTAATGGAGATTCCACTTTTCCAAAGGAAGAAGAAGTTCTAAATGATATGGAATTGCTTAATGAAAGAGCCTCTAGATGCAAAGAGAATAGAAAGAAGAGGGATGAGGAGAAGGATAAAAGAATAAGGGATGTCATGATGCAAAGGGATATGTTAAGAAGGAAGGTAGAGGAAATGGAGGCATTGGACAAGCTAGCAGCTGAATCTGCCCAAACATCTAGTCCAGTTATGCAAGAAGATGTAGGAAAAATCCTTGTAGTTCCCTCTATCCATATTATTGCTGCAAATTCACAAACCAAAACTTTTGGAAAGACTTCTATCCCAGTTGACCCTCCTCCCAAAAATACAAATCAAGATTTCAACAAGGTTGATAAAGGGAAGATACCCCTAAATGAAGGAGGTTCTTCTAAGAAGGACATACCACAGGATGAATCTATCCCACTATTCAAAAAATTGGTTAAGGAAAACAAAGAATTGGAGAAGAGAATGAAGGAGATGGAATTATTGGTTGTAAACACTAAGATGAAAAAGAATCTCATTTTCTTGGAGTCCACTATAAAAGGGTCTACCCCTAAAACCCAAAGTCCCCAAGGCCACACATCATCCTCAAGTCCTCATACCAATGAAAAAATTTCATCTAGTGGAAACCCTTCTACTTCATCCTCACAGCCTGAACACAAAGCTAGAACACTTCATTTTAGTGATCAAAATGATTCCCAACATAGAAGGCCTAGAAACAATAGTGATGGAAGAAGGGATCATGATAGCCAAGATGAGGAAGAAGGACCTGAAGGGAGAAGACTATTGCACACTAATAATTATAGAAAATTGTGTTTTGAGAACATTCTTGGATATCCAAATCTAGTTCCAGATAATGCAAGGAAGCATTTTCCTAAGTTCAGTGGCAATAATGCTCTCAGTGGTGAGGACCATTTGAATGCATTCCAAACTTTTGTTGAGGATTTTGAACTATGGGACGATGATGTGGCTATGAAATATTTTATGCAATCTTTGACAGATGATGCTAGGGATTGGTATAGGAGCTTGCTTGATGCAAGCATTGACTCCATAGATTCTTTCTATTAGTTATTTAGGGAATAATATGGAGACCAAGCTGACCCTCAATTTAGGTTGAATGATTTCAACAACATTACAAAGGGGCATAATGAATTAGAAACCGAGTTCAATGCAAGATTCCAAAAGGTAATGTATAAGGTCCCTGGATGTTTAAGACCCAATGAAAATTCATGTTTGGTTGTATATTGCAATGCATATGACTCTAAGATGTGTTACCTCCTCAAAGATAAGAATCTACAGTACCTAAGGGACACTTATAAAATGACAATCAATATTGAAAATAATAGAAGAGAATTAGGTAAAATGGGAAGAAGGGATGAACCCAAACCTTTAAAGAACCTGAAAGCTCAGAATGAAAAGATAGCCAAAGCTTCAACCCCTGATGAAAAATTAGATCAGGTCCTCAGTTTTTTGTAGAAGGTAGCCAAGAATGATAAACCATAGTTCCAAAGGAATGAAAGGCCACCGAGACTATAGGACTATCCTTATCATACAAACTAGCATAATGGAAAGCCAGTTAACAATAATCAAAATAATACCTAGGGAACACCTAATCCCTTACAAAAACATTCCACCAATGTTACCAAAGAATTGGCTTGGTGTGGAGTGTGTCAAATGCCTCACTTTGCACAACAATGAGTTGTGGCTAGATCAGTGGAGGAATTACCAGAGGACCAAGGAGATTATGATGCTTCTCATGAACAGGATAGTACTACAAATGTACTCATGACCATATCAAATCTAGGCTGTGAAGAATTCTCCTCCATTGATGAGCCCAACCGAAGTCATGTGGATATTCAAAGGTAGGAGGTAGTTTCCTATCATCAACAAGTATTCTCAAATGAGGAAGGAGAGAATAATTGCACAGTTTACACTCTAGAGTTAGATAATTTTTCTTTGAGGAAACTCTCAAATGAGGAGATTGAATGGTATTCAACTGCATCGGTTGCTAAGGAAATGAGTGATTATCATTTAAGGAATAGAACTGTGGGTGGTGATCAGGGTAACCTGGGGAGCTTGTTTGTTAAGGAAAATAATGCAAGGACAAAAGGAATCAAAATAGAGAACAAGAAGGAAGAGATAAAACCCAAAGAGGGTAAGAAGGTAAGAATTTGGGCCAAAAAGGGTACAAAAGTGAAAACTGATGGTGAAGATGCTCATCAAGCTAACAAGGACAAAGATGTGAAACCCAGTACTGAGAAGCTCCAAGGTCAAGCTAACAAGGTAATTCCTCAAGAATTCATAATCCTTAAGATACCAAGTTATTCTCCAATAGATATGTTTCAAGTATTATCTCAAGTCAAAGTCACAATCCCACTTCTAGAGATGATGAGAATAGATGAGCACATAATCTAGGAACCACCATTAATCAATGAAAATCCATAAGTATATCTAGGAACCACCATTATTTCCAATCCAAACCAAGTAAATCCATTTTATCTAAGTTTGATCATTGATTGTAAGTTGCTTAGAAATTGTATGATAGACTCAAGAGCCTCAAATAATGTAATGCCAATGAAAATCATGGAAGAGATGGGCTTAAAGGTTGACAACACATATGGAAAGTTCTATTCCATTGACTCAAGGGAAGTCCTTGTCATAGGGGTAATCAATAGGGTCCCATATAGATTGGCAGCTCTCCTAGAGAAGGAGTTGTTTATGAGTATCACAGTGGTGGACATCCCACCAACCTATGGGATGCTATTGTCAAGGCAATGGAGTGCTTCCATGGGTGAGAGTATATAGTGTGACCTATCATTTGCAACCTTTTCAATAGACCAAAAATATGTTAATATTGCAAGAAATCCAAGGATTCGCCACATGATCGAACATATTGTACCAATGGGTAGTTTTCCTAAGGGTTAGCAGATCAGAGCAATAATATTAAAACCCAATGAAACTATGAAATACAATGAAAACAAGTAATAAAAATGATTATACCAGACAATGTGTGAAGCCTTCATGATTCATTTCCATAGCACCTTCTAGCTTGCAACGATTGTATGATTGTTTCCCTCAGATTTGTGCAAGAAAATGATTGTGACCATTCCCTATACGAGTTTTGAAGGATTTGAATGACAAATAAAGACTATGCCTATGAAAAGTAATTAAATTAAATAAGCTAAGTGCAAAGTATGCGAGTAAAATGTAAGCATAAGCGTGTTAGAGTAATGCAGTACCTAAAATGTGAGAAAAATTGGCATTTTATATAAACTGCAATTTTGGGCAAACGAACCAGATTGAAAACTAACGAAAGCCTAAAATAAGAGGTCAAGATTTCACATGACAATCCCTAATCAGGGTTAGGGAAAAATCATTAAATGAGTGGTCAATATGTCATTTGAGAAAATCAAATCGACGATCAAGAATAAATGTGATAATTATCTAAAAAGATAAAGATTTTTCGAAAATCAAGAAGATAAAGACTGCTTGATTTGTAAGATTCAAAAAATCAAGAGGATAGAGGTTGAATTGAAAAGCAGATTTGGAAAATCAAGAATTTTCTCAATTACTTGATTTTTGGAAGAAGATTATCTTTTTGAATTAAATTAATGCAAAATATGGATTGTGTGACAATAAATAATCAATTTTGAGATTATTTACTAAAACAAGTGACAGTTAATAATGTGAGGTCATTTTGAATAATTTATTTATTTAAAATGAGAGAAATGTTAAATTAGGAAATTAAATAATTAAAGAAAATTATTTAATTTAGAGGATTATGACCGATAATTAAATAAATTAATAAATTCATTTAATTATGAGAATTAGTGACATTAAAATAAATAAATAAAATTCATTTATTTAATAATCGAGAAGACAAAAATGAATAAAGTTAATTAAATAAATTAAGAAATTTATTTAATTGTAAGAGGACAATAGACCCTGAGTGACGTATTGAATAAATAAATATACTTTATTTATTTAATAATCATAAAGAATACAAGAGACATGAATTAATTAAATAATAATGAATTATTTAATTAATAGTGGAAAGTGAACCAAAGACATAATTAAAATGACATAATTATGCTAGGACAAAAGTGGTAAAATAGAGCTTGCAGGCCTAGGTCATTTTTATGTGTCTACATTTTACCCCTCTTTGTCATAATTTAACATGTCGCATTGTGACAAAGAAAACAAGTTAGAAACATGCCCCAATGAAGGTACAGAGTATCGATGCCCCCTCGGGAAATTTTTTGAATTTTGGCTAGGTGACAAAAGATTTGGAAAGTGTCTCAATAAGTCAATTTTGGGATGAGAAAGACAATGGCACAGATGGTTTTAGATTCTAACATTTTTAGAGCAGCCAAAAGGGTGGTCAAAGTTGGTCAAAAGGCTTCTAGTAATAACAGAGTTGACAAATGTCATTTTGACTTTATAAATAGGTTGACAAAGGGGTAAAAGTCAATTCATTTTCACTATTTACCTTAGTAATTTTGAGAGCGCCAAGTGAAAAATACTGTAGAAAACATGGCGATTCCAATGACCGAGCATTGTAGAGAGATCATGTGATCCTACAGGTGGCTAGAGGGCTCAAAGCCAACAGTATGTACCCTTAACCCACTTTGTCATTTTATCATTTTGTGTGCAAAATTTAGGGTTTTAGGGTCAACAACAATTGCACCAGGACGCATATGTGTGTGCGTAAGCTGCATTTGTATGCACGTTTGATGCACTTGATGTGTCGTGATGCAACTACAAAGGATTCTTAGGATAGGGCCACTGATTGTGTCACATTCAAAAGAAATCACGACGCATTTTCCAAAGTGAGTCATAATTGATAGGTGGAATGTCACATTTGCAACATTGTAACGCATTTGAGGTTTAAAACGACGCATATGACTTTGAATGACACATACGTCGAAAGTCCTGATGTAAATGCTTTGTTGCGACAAAAATGACAACCAAAATGATGCATTCGACATATTGCAAAGTAATTGAAGTATAGAATGATGCAAACGCTTCTTCATGATGCATTTGAAGTCAGCGTGACGCATTTGACTTTGACTTTGACTAAGGCTAGCTTTGATGGGTTTCAAATTTTGAATGCTTTTAAGTGACACAAATGATAATGATGATTGTCTATAAGGTGTTGACACGTTGTTTGACCATGTGTAGAGACAGCTAGTGCCCATCTATACATGGGAGAGTCGTCAATCAACCTTATGATTCTGAGATTAGCTGAGTCTGTGGGAGCGACGATGATTGATGTAGATGGGTTTGTATTATGTTGCCTATATGCCTGTTATCCAGGTGAATAGGGGCTGTTGACTACATTGTACAAGAGATGGCACTCAGAGACATGCTATTTCCATTTTCCAACAGAAGAGGCTACCATGACTCTCGAGGATGTCTACCATATTCTGTCTTCCAATCCAAGGAGAGTGGATCATTTACCACCCTTAGCACGGCTACCAGACCTTTATAGCCTACTACCATGACCAGGGTGTAGGACTTGGCATTGAGGGATACGAGATCCGCTGGGAGTTTATGGTGGAACACTATGATCATTTTGATGCATTGTTGGTGACATTGATTGGTGGAGTATTGATTCCCGACCGTCATGGCACAGGTTTCCTATTGGTTGGGGGGATGCTCTAGTGGGCATGATATGAGACTAGACTATTTATGCTTGGGGGCCCTGTTTGTTAGGTATGCTTTACCATTAGCTCCATGAGGTGGCCTACAGGAGGGCATAGAGCATTGGATGTGGTACGACACTTCTGATGATATGGGCCTAGGAGCATGTGGCTATTTTCTAACCTCCTATCTAGAGACCGTAGCTAGCAGAAGGGATGCCATATGCTTATTATTATGCTAGTGCTCTATAGAAGATGAGGGTCAGAGAGATAGGTTGTTGGTGCCATCAGATTGACACCATGATTTCATTCATTTGGAGGCCTTATAGAGATTGCAAGAACTGGGATGATGAGGATGACCATCTAAGCTTCTACCGACAGTACCAATATCTGATTGGTAGGAAAATGTAGAGTCAACTCATTATAGAGATGTATCTGCCACAACATGTACTGCGATAGTTTGGAGAGAAATAGGGTGTACTAGTAGGCACAACTAAGTATGCTAGATTTTTAAGGAAGGGAGCCTGGGGTCCACCTATTCCTGTATTTTTTTCCATGCAATAGATTCATGGGCTAGTGGCACAACAGTGGGGATGGAGGGATGGGATTGCAGATTTTGGGATGATAGCAGACTATGATTTATGGTGGTAGACTCATTGTCCAGGGCCATTAACAGATCTAAATGGGCTAGGGCCGATTGATAGGAGATTGGTTATACCACGTGCGCCACGAGATAGGCGAGGGGGCAGAGGTGGAGAAAGAGGTAGAGGAAGAAGTTGAGGGAGAGATGGAGGCAAGGATAGAGGCAAAGGTGGAGGGAGGGATGGAGATGATGGAGATGATGGGGATGATGGAGGGGCCGGTCAGAGATAGAGGAGAGATGGCCAGAGGTAGGCCAGGAGGGTGAGACAGTGTGCGGTGAGAGGGGAACTAGATGCTATCTCAAAGGTGGTCGAGGAGGAGGACAAAGAGGGGGAGGAGTCAAGGCAGGAGTAAGAGGAGAGATATGAGCATGCCGCTGAGGAGGAGCATGTGGCTGAGGAGGGGGTCAGACAGGAGAAAGAGATTGAGATGGATGTGGATGTGCCACAAGACAAGGGAGTTGGTGGAGAGGAGGTTGCAAAGGAGGAGGATGATGGTGAAGATGATGATGAGGCCAAGAGGCTCCTGAGATGGAGGATGGTAGAGGACAAGGAGGAGATACTGTTTGGTTCGCCATTACCACATGATGCCATGAAAAATTAGAGGGTGGAAAATTTGTAGAGGAGATTGGATGAGAGTGTAGCATAGGTTAGGGCACTACATGTAAAGCTAGAGGTGACCAGGGTAGAGCAGGATCCGGCAGTGATCTGTCAGCAGGAGGCATCTCAATGGTGTACAAAGTTTGCATGACTATGTACAAGACCATTTGCAGATTTGGCTCGCGAGTTTGGCAGGGTCAATGTAAGGCTCAGGCGATACAATCAGTTATATGAGAAGGTCGTTCCAGCTGAGATGAGAGATCCCACTCTTATTAGGACACAAATAGGTAGTGACAACAGGTTAGGGAGTAGCAGTGGTAGCCAGAGTAGTGCATGGGGTTCGACTTCTTCAGGGCATACTTTGAGTCACAGTTCCCATCACAGGCACTCCTCTAGTCACAGGTCAGGGCACTCACATGGGTCATTGGGTTTATAGACAGAGGCCACTATAGTTCCATCGGTTACCTCAGTGCTAGGCATAGGTCCTTAATCACCACACTCTTCAGAATGGGGGGATGAGGAGAGTATTTCATAGAGACATGATTACTATATTTGGCTTCCTTAGACTTTATGTTATGACACGTTATGTATTTGACTATCAAGCTTGCAAGCTCTATTTTTGGGATAGCACCTAACTTTATCATGTGACATTATATTTTTTATATGATATATATGATGCAGTTTCGATGCGGTCTACATGTGATGTGATTTGGTTTATGTATTTATGATGTATGTTTATGTGATGTCTATGTGGATTATGCATTTATGATGAATGATGGTGTTATTTATATGTCCTATCATGTATGTCCTATGATGGTTACTTATTATGTGATGTCATGATAATGCAATGTTTATTTATATTTTATGTTGATGTTATGTCATGGATGATGATGACATGCATAATGTATTTATTTCAATATATGTCATGTTTATGATTATGTTAATGCATTATGTATAATGTGATATGTGATGTGATGGATATGATTTACTAATATGGATGATGTTTGTATTGACCTAATGCAATGTCAATATGATTATGTATGCACTTATGTTTTTGAATTTCACATGATATCATTGTGAGATGGACAAGAGAAGATGACAAGAAAGAAGGAGATGCATGTTAGTTCCTAGACCAAATCCTTCAAAACCTTACCATAGGACTTAAATATTTATTGCTCTTAATCATCATTGGGAAGATTATTGTAATGGCCAACAAACACCATGATATGACATAGATCAAGGTGTGCAAGGTCGTACCATCGCATAAGACAAGAAGTCATAGACAAGGATCATCATGACTCATACGAAGAGTGTAATTGGCCCAGTCTTTTTTTTATAACCAACCGTAAGCTGAGAAGGACAAGTCATGAAACTTTGTTGCTCCTCTAAATCTGATTACCAAGACATCCTCAAGGAACTAGCAACATGGTTGTCTGATCATCATGATATATCACTACTTTTCTAAATCCTATTGCCAGGACATCTTCAAAAAACTAGTAACACGCCAATCCAAAAAGACAAGACTAGACAATCATCATGATACATTGTTGCTTTTCTAAATCATGTTGCTAGGACATCGTAAAAAATATAGTAACATGAAAATCCAAAAAGACGAGACTAGATAATCATCATGATAAATTGTTGTTTTTCTAAATCCTGTTGCTAGGACATCATTGAAAAACTAGTAACATGACAATCCAAAAAGACAAGACCAGACAATCATCATGATACATTGCTGCTTTTCTAAATCATGTTGCTAGGACATTGTAAAAAAACTAGTAACATGATGAAAATCAAAGAACAAAATGCCAAGACCATATTTTCCAAGTGTTTTCCAAGTGTGTTTGAATGCCAAGTGTTTTAATGTCTAGATGCCAGGTTTGACAATGTCGAGATGACGAATGCCAAAAATTGCCAAATTAAGGAAGGACACATCCTGAATGATGTTGATGTTGAGAGGATTGATCCTTAAATGTCAAGAGGATCTCTCACAATGCTAGATGATAGTGATGATGCCTAGGAAGGACACATCCTAAGGCCTAAATGATAGAGTTATTCTTCAGAAGGACACATCTGAAGGATACTGATGTCGAGAGGAGTGATCCTTGAATGTCAAGAGGATCTCTCAAAATGTTAGATGGCAGTGACGATGCCTAGGAAGGACACATCCTAAGGCATAAATGATAGAGACTATTCTTCAGAAGGACACATCTAAAATGATAACCAAGAGTTGATAGTTTGACTAGTTGCGACAATTTGACTTGTCTTGACTGAGTTTGACTTGTGTTGACTATATGTTGATATTGTTATGCTGATATGATTGATGTGTTGATGAGATTGTCATGGTGAATAAATGATTGTTGTAATTGATTTTAGGAGTTTTTCTGTTTGGACATGATTTTTCTTGACTTGAAGACTTTTGACATGTGTGCCAGTGTAGTGTCATGAACCCTAATGGGTTGACCTAGTGTGGCCTCGGGAGTTCATCGACAGATGGCCTTGCCTATGTCATGCACTCAGAGACCTCGTAGTTTGAAACAACCAATGACTTTGTCTTGATGACCAAAGATTGAGCCATGATTTTAGTTTGACCAACCTAAAAGGACCAACCTAATGCCTTGAGGACTCAAGGATGAGTCTTTCCTAAGTAGCAAATGTGTAGAGACAACGTAGTTCGACGAATGACAAAAGACTAACTAATTGACATGACGGAATTTTGACGGGAAATGACTTCATTTTGCATTCTTGAGACAGTTTGACATTTGTTAGGGTTTCTTCAGGACGTTTTTCAATTTTTAGGACTTTCTTCAGGACATTTTTTGATGTTTTAGGTCTTTCTTTAGGACAGTTTTTGATTTTTTTGTCATTTATTTAGGATATTTTTTTATGCTTTTGATCTCTTTTAAGGACATTTTATGATGTTTTGATCTTTTTTAAGGACATTTTATGATGTTTTTGTCTTTTTTCAGGACATTTTACAATTGTGAAAACCATGTGTGATACCCACTGTAGTGACATGATAAAATTTTCCCCTAGTTAAGTCCAAGATTCAGCCAATTTTAAAGGACATGAAAAATGATATGTGTGGGATGCCAGATGGATATTATGTAGGACTTGATGTCAACCATTTTTCAACCATGAGAGGAAGGGTATGATGTCATGGCAAGTGTCGTGGTGGTGATTGAAAATGTACTTCATCATAGGCCAAGATAGATAAAGTAACAGTAGATGGCAGAGCAATGATTGATTATTCATGGTGCATGTTTGCTAGGTTTTCACCATGGTACTTATCCAAAGCACATGTTTGCTAGGTTTTCACTATTGGATGAATTGTTTGTCTTTACTATTTTTGTCATTTTTTCATTTTTTTGGTGTCACCAAGATGCCTGTTTGCTAGATTTTCATCAAGGTGACAATATTTTTTTTTTTGTATTTTTAAGGTTTTCAGCTCAACTTTTTTATGCTTATGTATAGAATTTGTAGAGATGTAGACTATTGATAGGCTTTGTTAGTTGTTCACCATCTGTAGTAGCCAGCTAATATGCTTTAGAACCAAAAGAGGATATGATGATGTAAGGACCCAACCATTTTGGTTCAAACTTGCCCAACTTTTCTTTATCAACCTAATTCTTAAGGTTCTGCATGAGGACTAAGTCACCAATGTCAAACTTCTTGACCATGAATTTCTTGTTGTAACTGCGAGATAGGCGATTTTGATATGCCTGTAGATGGTTCAAGGAATTTTTCCTTCTTTCCTCTCACATCTCTAGCTCATGTAGACACGACTGTCTATACTCCTCATCATCGGTCAGACCCTTCAGGGAGACTCATAGGGAAGGAATTTCAACCTCGACGGGCAAGATGGCCTCAGCTCCAAAGACCAGGGTGAATGGAGTGGCTCCTGTGGGTGTGCAAATACTAGTGTAGTAAGCTCATAGAGCAAGGTTAAGTTGAATATGCCATGGCCAACGTCATTGATGTTCCTTTTTAGGATGGATCTTGCCCATGACATTGAGTCCTCATTGTGCAAAGGGCCAAGTAGAAGTGATCAAAAAAATTTCTTGTGCTAGAGCATGAATCAAACGCTGTGAATCTGACATTAGTGACAAGTCTTAGCATATTCTAGTGCATATTTCTCAATGGTGGGCCAGTAGTACCCAAGTCTTGTCATCTTCTTGGCCAAAGTAGGACCACTCGAATGAGATCCGCATATACCCTCATGTACTTCATGTAAGGTTGTGCGTGCTTCGTTGGTGTCAAGAAATCTAAGGAGGGTGTTGTCAAAATTACGGCGGTAAAGGGTGTTGCTAATAATGGCATATCTTGAGGCTTTTTGGATAAAGTACTTCCTCTAGTTATTGAACAAATTAGGGGGAAGGCTTTGGGACTTAAGGTAGTCATGAATGTCTTGGTACTAGGGAGAATCGGAACCAACAAGCTCGCAAACCATCTCTGATTTGGGAATATCATAGGCAGGGACCAACAGTTGTTCTACCAAGAACTCCAGCTGAGGAATATTGCTTGGAATGTCAAGGAGAGAGCCAATCGTATCCATTGCATTTGCTACCTTGTTTTGTACTCTCAGAACTTCCTCAAAAGTCACCGTGTGAAAATATGTCTGAAATTTGTCAACCATTCATTTGTAGGGAATTATTTTTTCATCCTTAGTGTCGTAGTCATCATTAACTTGGTTGATAACTAACTGAGAATCCCCATAGACATGCAGTGCTATGATTTTTCATTTTATTGCCATTCTAAGTCCTGTAACAAGTGCCTCATATTCTGCCACATTGTTTGTGCATGGAAAAGCTATGTGGAAAGACTTGGGAATGGAATCTCCTTGAGGGGTGATAAACAATATTCCTTCCCCTGAGCCATGATTGGTATGAGATCCATCAAATTATAACCTCCAAGGTGCCTTAGGTTCCGTATGGAATATTGACTCATATGGGAAATCTATCACTAAGGGATGATCACTTTGCATAGGAGTTGGTCTGTAATCACTTGTGCTTTGATTGCTTTTCTTTCTACATACTGGATGCCATATTTGCTCAGAATCATGACCCATTTTACCAGACGTCTTGTCAATGTTGCATGACTTAATAAATATTTGAGGAGGTCAATCTTTTCTACCAACTGTGTTTGATGGCTCAACATATAATGTCTTAGCTTCCAAGTTGCAAAAACAACTGCTAGACAAGCACGTTCAATTGAAGTGTAATTCAACTCATACCTGACCAACGTCCGACTAATATAATATATGGCCCTTTCTTTCTCATTATGGTCGTTTTGTGCCAGTAATTCCCCAAGTACTGATGTAATGGTAGAGATGTACAAAATTAAAATCTTTCCTTGAATGGGAGGCATAAGGATTGACAGTGATATTAGGTAATCTTTTATTTGTTGAAAGGCCTCTTGACATTTATCTATCCACACAAAAGGGATTCCTTTGCGCAAAAGATATTGGAATGGTTGATACTTGTCTGCCAATTGTGCTATGAAGCATTAGATAGATTATACCCTGCCTTGTAAAGTTCTAAGTTCACTAATTCCTCTAGGAGGAGGCATGTCCATGATGGCTTTTACTTTGGCCAGGTTGACCTCAATGCCTCTTCTAGAAACTATGTATCCCAGCAATTTACCAAATGTTACACCAAAGATGCATTTCTTAGGATTCAGTTGGACTTTGTATTTTTCCAATATTTTGAAAATTGTGTCTAATACCTTCAAATGGTATTTTCTTGTAACTAATTTAGCCAAAAGGTCATCCACGTATTCTTCCATTATCTTATGCATCATATCATGAAAGATTGTGGTCATACCCCTCTGATACGTGGCACCTATATTCTTGAGCCCAAAAGACATGAGATTCCAACAATATGTACCCCAAGGACAAGTGAATGTTGTGCAAATTTGATTGTAGCCTGAGAAACCATCCATGAGGGACAACATCTCATATCCTGCCGTGAGGTGGATTATAATATCTATATTTGGCAACAAAAAGTCATCTTTTGGGCATGATTTGTTTAAGTCTTCAAAATCTATGCAAACATGGATCATTCCATTTGGCTTTGTTACTGGCACAAGGTTAGATATCCATTCAACATAATCAATAGATTATATGAACCCAACATCTAGAAGTTTCTTCAACTTAGCCTTGACTAATAGAGTGACCTGAGGATGCATTTTGTGTAGCTTCTATTTAATTGGTTTGGCATTTGGCAATAATGGTAGATGGTGCAAAACCAATTCTGGGTCTAGTCCTAGCATGTTGGCATAGGACCATGTGAAGTTGATTTTATGGTCTGCAAAGAATTTGTGAAATTCCAGTTTCTCTTCTTCAGTCAAGGATGTGGCAAAGAGGACCATTTTGGGATCTTTTTCTATTGATATGTTGGCCTCTATGGTGTCCTCTATGAGCATAGCTGATTTATCTTGAGTTATGGGAAGAAATTCCATTCCTCCATCTTTGGGTGCCTCTAAGAGGTTTTCACCTACAGATACGTCCTTTATTTTTTATTTTTTTTGTTGTTCGAGGGTGCCTTTCGGTTTTCACCTAAAGACGTTTCTTTTTTTTGTCTTATTTGTATTTTTCATTTTGTGTCTGGAGGATGGAACAATCTCCCCAAAGTATGCTGCACAATCTAGGTCGATGGTGAATCCTACTTTGTGATCCCCATTGGGTATGCCCTCACGTAATCCCATAAATTCTGCAATAGCCTCATCATTCTGAAAGGTGTCCAGGACTGGCGGGATTTGTTGGTCCCAATCGATTAGTTGTGAGTAGACTAAAGAAATGCCATCGTCGACATTGGTGAATTGTGGGGAGGATGCAGAAAGCATACAGCCAGATTCAAATACATTGAAGATGAAATTATCATCATCCAATTTGACATTGGACTCTATCCAATATTCCCCGTCAATTGTTTCATATTCATTGTCAAAGTAGGGGATGAATGACTCAGATTTGTGGTTGTCACTGTCATCTAGCAATTCATATGTATTCAACTAATGGTTATTAGATTCATATGGTGGGGCTTGTGTGTCATGGGGAAGGTAAAGGGGACTGTGACTATTTGGTGCTTGATCGATTTTAAATGTTTTCCAAAAATTTTGTTCAGAGGTAAGCTCCCTTGTTTCAAGGAACAAATCATCAAGGCAACAGTCACTTAAGGGTTGTTGGGAGCCAAATTCCCACTCTTGGGAATCAGTTTCGGTAAGGAATTCCTTGATGGTCTAGACACTTTCTGAAGCATGCACACACTCACTCGAAAGTCCATTGGTACGTCTATCATCAGTGTCAGGGAATCCATACCCTTACCCAAGATACTTTGGTATTTTGAAAGGTTCTATATGCTCTCTTAGTCCAGTTTTATTTCTGCCTAGGCCACTAGTTCCATCGTAGCCCTTAGCCTTCATCATGTCATATCCCTTGCCATATTTCTTAACTGGTAATTGGGGTAGGTCTTCCATTTCATCATAGAGCCATCCTGTAATATCAAAAATGTCCTTGTTGCTCATATCCCCCCATTTGATGAAAATCATTTTTGGTGGAACTTTGAAAATTTCTTTGGGTTCTATTCTAAAACATGGCCGACCATAGACCTTTAGAGACTTGAGTATTGTTGTGATGCTATATGTTGTGTGTAGTTTGAATTCTCCATAGTTGAGGTCCTAGATCTTGACATTTGACTCATCCCTAGGAAGTGAGGAAGATGGTGGTGTGATGGAAGTCATGGACGGAGTGGACATGGAAGATGATGCGAGTGTAGATGGGTTAATGTATTTGGAATGAGAGGAGCTAGGAGCTTCTTAGTTGATGGGCACTTGGTTTTTGAAAATACCCCTTAGGTTGGTACAATATTGAAAAGGGTTGGGGTCTCCATATATGGTGATTTTTGTGTCCTCAAATGGGAATTTTAAGCATTGGTGATATGTGGAGGGGATGAATTTTAGGGCATGAATCCATGGGTGGCCGAGCAAGATGTTGTAAGGTAATTCTAGATCTAGGACCTAGAAAGTTGTGTCCACAATGTCTGGTCCCACTCTAATAGGAAGAGAAATAATGCCTCGATAAGAACATTCTTCGTCATCATATACTTTTATAACTATACTCTTTGTAGGGTCTACGCATCCATCAGACAATCCTAGAGCCTTAAACAATTTTAAGGAGCATATGTTCAATCCTGCTCCACCATCTACTAAAACTCTTCTGACCTTGTGTTTATGGATGAATGTTTCGATATCTAGTGCATTGTTATGGTTGGTCATGGGTGACGAATAATCCTAATCAGAAAAGGTGACGTGGTGAGGTGTAGTGAGGTATCCCACCATGGTCTCAAATTGGTTGACATCAATATCCTTAGGGATGGATGACTCTTGCAGTGTTTTATCCAGTATAACCTTATGTGTGGGAGAAATGCAAAGCAACTCAAGTATGGAAATCTGCGCAGGGGTATTTCCTAATTGATCGA
>VDFB02211566.1:0-17899 GCA_007258455.2 Sequoia sempervirens
CATATCTATCATATCCATATCATGCAACGAAGGATCCTTGTGTTTCATCATGGCTTGATGAAATTTGTACATATCCATCATATTTAGGTTGTGTTTACATTGGGGGCAGAAACAAAGACTAAACAAAAGAGGGGCAACGAGCTTTTAAAACATCACAGACAGACAAAAGATGGTTTGACAAAACGCAACATACATTGACGCATCAAATCAACCACAACATCAAAACGATCACTCAATGCCAATGAAATCAAAAATGGTCAAAACAACGTTAATCAAAACACAAACATCAATGTTGATAACCAAGTTGGATGATCTTAATCTGAATAATGTTAGGAATACTTTAGGCAAAATTTGAATTGTTGGTTGATTTTCTATCATATCTTTGGAGCATGTATTGAACTAGAAAAGCAAGGGAGTATGATTTTTCTTTGTCTATTGTTTGTGAGTGAATCATTAGTACTATGCAAATTGGTCACGAGACATGCTCTACTAAGTATCATTGATGGCATTTTAGAATTTGCATGGGAAATAGGTTAACTCTTGTCTGTTTATGCAAGCAATAATCAGGTCATCTCGGTTCAATTATACCTAGATGTTGTATTATCTTGCTATATCAAAAATCATGAAAGCAATACTCAGATCATCACTGGAGCTAACATACCCTTTGATGCTTGTATTAACTTTCAACATTTCAATGCTCTATGATGACACAAAAAGCACAAATAAGCTCTCAGAATGACAATATTGCACAGATACCCTGCATGGTTAGTATAGATTACATTCATTTTAGAATTTACATTTGGCATTTATAGATTTTCCCAAAATCTAGCAAAGTATCAAAGTTCCATATCTTTCCAATAAACGACAAAGTATATTTGACATTCACAAAAACATCATCACATACATTTTTTATACATATTTGCATAAGAAAATTTTAAAAAAATAAATAAAGCGTACATCATAATCCTCACATCACTTTCGTTGCATTTTCATTTTCACAACATATCATTTTTTTTGTTTCTATACATCATACATCACATCATAAATCATATCATAAGCATCATGCATAAATAAAATAGATACCCATCACATAATAAAGGTACACATACTCATCGCACAAACAAATCATCGCTGCATATCATATATCTCCAAAATGAATGTCAAATGTACAAAGATGTCAACTATGCATGACATAACATCATAAAAAATGGGATCATATCAGTATGTATACAAATGTCTCAACAGAGTATCAATAAGACATATAAGACATCATGCAAAATGCACTACAAAGTGCTATTCTCTGATGCTGCTGGTCTCAGCACTATCCCACCTGCACCTGATGGACCTGCCCCACCTGTACCTAATGGACCTACTCCACCTACCCCTGATCCACCTTGAGGTTAGTTCACATGTCTCGATCACATCTTTATCCGCCTGTACAAGCTACGTAATCAACCTCCATGTCTTTGGGAATCACTCCCGTAACTGCAAGATGCTCAATCTCTCTTGTTGAATAGGAAGAATCATCAAGTCAAAGCAACATCAATATCAAATCATCATGACAAATCAATCAAATCTGAATAACAAATTTATCAAAATCCTGTTTGTTTTTAACAACCTTAGAAGAAAACTTATCAACAAACTATTTGTTTTTCATCATCATGAAAAACAAATTTATCAAAATCCTGTTTGTTTTTAACAACCTTAGAACCAAACTTATCAACAAACTATTTATTTTTCATCTTCATGGAAAACAAATTTATCAAAATCCTGTTTGTTTTTAACAACCTTAGAAGCAAACTTATCAATCAACTATTTGTTTTTCATCATCATGGAAAACAAATTTATCAAACTCCTGTTTGTTTTTAACAACCTTAGAAGCAAAGTTATCAACAACCTATTTGTTTTTCATCATCATGAAAAACAAATTTATCAAAATCTTGTTTGTTTTTAACAACTTTAGAAGCAAACTTATCAACGAACTATTTTTTTTTCATCATCATGGAAAACAAATTTATCAAAATCCTGTTTGTTTTTAACAACCTTAGAAGAAAACTTATCAACAAACTATATGTTTTTCATCATCATGGAAAACAAATTTATCAAAATCCTGTTTGTTTTTAACAACCTTAGAAGCAAACTTATCAACAAACTATTTGTTTTTCATCATCATGGAAAGTAAATTTATCAAAATCCTGTTTGTTTTTAACAACTTTAGAAGCAAACTTATCAACAAACTATTTATTTTTCATCATCATGAAAAGCAAATTTATCAAAATCCTGTTTGTTTTTAACAACCTTAGAAGCAAACTTATCAAACAACTATTTGTTTTTCATTAACTTGAAAGCAAATTTATCAGCTACTATTTGTTTTCCAACAACCTTGGGAACAAATTTATTAGACAAACATTATCAAATCAGGGCAACGCAATACGCAAAAATTATAAGGGAAAATGACATGGAAAATGACATTTTTTAACGTATTTAAAGGAAAAATTGGGGCATTTTATCATAGCAGGGGAAATTTAGGTCATCAGCTTTTTCATCTCACATTTTTCCACGTCAATTTGTTCACATCATAATTTTTGAACGATGAATCGACATCTTAAAAATCATAAAAATCAAAAAAATCTTAAAAATCATAAAATTCAAAAAATTTCACAAAAATCAAAATCTTATCGATTCATCGTCCGAGGGGGCATATACTTATCAATATTCGACAAATCAACATCTGGGGAAAATTTCAAAATTCTTTGAAGCAATGCGTAAAACACATCACTTCAAAGAGGGGCAAAATGTATACACCTAAAAATGGTCACATCACAATAGTCTCGTAATTAATTAAATATTTTTAATATTTAATTAAATCTCTGAATTCAATCTGCTTATAAATGAATTTGAATAATTTATTTATATTGTTCATTCTTTCATTTCGAATAAATAAATAAGTTTATTTAATCACTTTTCTTATCCATTTCTTAATTAATTAAATAAACATAATGATTTATTTTTATTAATTATCATATATAATCTTGGCTTGAATATTTTATTCAAATAAAGATTAAATATTCTTCTATTCTAAAAATCCTCTAAATATTTAATTAATATTCTAAATTAAATATTCTAAATATTTAATTAATTCTTCCAAATTCTATTCGCAATTAAATATTCCAAATATTTTATTAAATCTTTTAATGTCTATTCACATCAAATATTTCAAAAATATTTTAAATCCTCAAACTCACATAAAATTAAATAAATTTATTTATTTAATTTGGATTATCTACAACAACCGTGAAATAAATTTAAAACAGAAAATTAACAATTTCTTGTTTCTGAGAAAATTTGTTCTCGTGGGTTGAAGACAAACCTCCATTCTTCTCTCCAACCTCCCAACATCTTCCATCTTCCTCTCAACCTCTCCATCTCTCACCATTCAAATTTACCAGACAATCTCACATCCATTGATCTTTCCCAGCCAAGCTCTTGCCTGCAAAAAGCTATAAAAGGGACTGTCGGGTCTCTGAAAAAAGGGAGAAGCTTGCATACAGGAAAACTATAGTCAATCAACCTTCCAACATCCATAGCCTTTAGAATCATATTAGCATATTAACTTGGATAAGTTTATTTAATCACTTTTCTTATCCATTTCTTAATTAATTAAATAAACATTACGATTTATTTATATTAATTATCATATATAATCTTGGCTTGAATATTTTATTCAAATAAAGATTAAATATTCTTCTATTCTAAAAATCCTCTAAATTCCATTAACAATTAAATATTCTAAATATTTAATTAATTCTTCCAAATTCTATTCGCAATTCAATATTCCAAATATTTAATTAAATCTTTTAATGTCTATTCACATCAAATATTTCAAAAATATTTTAAATCCTCAAGCTCACATAAAATTAAATAAATTTATTTATTTAATTTGGATTATCTACAACAACCGTGAAATAAATTCAAAACAGAAAATTAACAGATTTCTTTGTTTCTGAGCAAAGTTGTTCCCATGGGTTGAAGACAAACCTCCATTCTTCTCTCCAACCTCCCAACATCTTCCATCTTTCTCTCAACCTCTCCATCTCTCACCATTCAAATTTACCAGACAATATCAAAGCCATTGATCTTTGCCAGCCAGGCTCTTGCCTGCAAAAAGCTATAAAAGGGACTGTCGGGTCTCTGAAAAAAGGGAGAAGCTTGCATATAGGAAAAGTATAGTCAATCAGCCTTCCAACATCCATAGCCTCTACAATCATAGCATAGCATAGCTTAGCATATTAGGAATCCATATCATGGCCTATCATCCTCATATCATGGCTTCAATAGCATTCATAATCCACAACCCTTGTGCATAATCTACAGCCCCTGTGCATATCCACAAACCAACATTTAACTCCACCAGCATATAAGATAGAGAAGTATTCTCCCTTTGCATACTCAATCTGCAGATTGCCATTCTGAGAAGCTTTGCTTATATAATCTGACAGTAGCTGCTTCAAGAAAATCACTGGAAATAGAAGACAATGGAACGATTATGAAGAAGCTCTGTTTGATTTCTTTGATTTCATTCTATTTAGCTTTCTTTAGTTTAATGTTGTATTGGTGTGTTTTTGTTATCTCATTTTGATACTAACATTTCCCACACACAATAACGATTGTGGATTGCACTGTAGTTATGCATTTTGTAGACATATTTTTAATTTCCTTTCACGAACCTTGATTTTTTCTTGAGTTATAGCCGCATTTAAGAATATGCTCATGTTTTAATTTTCGTGGGTTGTTGATCAACTTTGGTAACTAAGATTCTGGATTACACGATAGTTGCGCATTCAATACACGTATTTTCTATCGCCTTTTGCGAACCATCATTTTTTGTCGCATTTAGGGAACTGTCTAAGTTTGAGTTTATATGTTTGAGTTTTCGTGGGCCATCGATCAACTTTGGTGACTATGATTGTGGATTTCACTTTAGTGTTCCATTCTGTACACGTATTTTCTATCACCTGTTGTGAACGTTCATTTTTTGTTGAGTTATACCCACATTTAGGAAACTGCTCTTATTTGAGCTTTCATGAGCCATCGATCAACTTTGGTGACTATGATTGTTAGTTACATTGTAGTTTTTCATTCTATACGTGCGTGTTTTCTATCAGCTTTCGCAAACCTTTTTTTTTTGTTGAGTTCTAGGCACACTTAGGGAACCGCCAGTGTATGATTTTTTGTGGGCCATTGATGAACTTTGGTGACTACGATTGTGGATTACACTGCAGTTGTCCATTCTGTATGCGTATTTTCTATCACCTTTCACCAACCTGCATTTTTCGATGAGTTATAACCGCATTTAAGAAACTGCTCATGTTGTAAAGAGACACAGATTGTCCATTTTTTGACAAAATAAGTTCTTGAAAAAGATTTTTTCAAAATGTAGAAGCATTAGAGGTAACAGACGCAATTTTTTTAAATCTATTTATGAAAAATGGGATAAATGGGTTTAATAGAGAATGCCATTCTGAGTAGTCCCAGATCGTCCTTTTTTCGAAAAACTAATATTTCAGCAACTTGCAAGAAACCCTCAAAAAAAGAATCTAGGTAACAATTTTTTTGGGGAAAATAAAAAATATGTGTTTTATAGGTACTTGTGTGCTCAAAAGACCTAGATATTCTGATTTTTAAAATAATAAGTTGTACTTGAAAAAGATAGATTTTTTTGAAAAATAGAAGCAGTGCAGGCTAACAGAGGCATTTCTTTTTGAATATTTTTATGAACAATCTAAGAAATGGGTTATGTAGAGAATGTCGCTCTGAGTAGACCCAGATCATCCTCTTTTCGAAAAACTCATTTTTCAACAACATGCAAGAACCCCTCAGAAATAGAATCTATGAAAAAAAATTCTTGGGAAAATCAAAATATGATTTTTATAGGTGCTCCTATTCTAAAGGGACCCAGATTGTCCGTTTTTTGAAAACATAAGTTATTCTTGAAAAAGATAGATTTTTTTCAAAAGTAGAAGCAGTAGAGGTAACAGAGGTAAATTTTTTGAATCTTTCTATGAAAAACCTAAGAAATGGGTTTTGTAGAGAATGTCATTCTGAGAAGACACAGATTGTCCTCTTTTCAAAAACTATTTTTTCACCAACATGCAAGAACTCCTAAAAAATATAATCTACGAAACATTTTTGGTTGGAAAAATAAAAAATATGGGTTGTATAGGTCCTCGAGAGCTAAAGAGACCCAGATCATCTATTTTTTGAAAAAATAATTTTTGTAGAGAATGTCGTTCTGAGTAGACCCAGATCATCTTTTTTTCCAAAAACTAATTTTTCACCAACATGCAAGAACCCCTCAAAAATAGGATTTAACGAAACAATTTTTTTTGGGAAAATCGAAAATGTGGGTTTTATAGATGCTTGACAACTAAAGACGGACCCAGATCGTCCATTTTTTTAAAAAGTAAGTTGATTTTGAAAAACATAGATTTTTTCTTGAGTTATAGCCACATTTAGGAAAACGCTCGTGTTTAAGTTTTCGTGGGCCATCGATCAACTTTGGTGACTACAATTGTGGATTGCACTGTACTTGTCCATTCTGTACTCGTATTTTCTATCGCCTTTCATGAACCTTCATTTTTTGTTGAGTTATAGCCGCATTTAGGAAACTGCTCGAGTTTGAGTTTTCATGGGCCATGAATCAACTTTGGTGACTACAATTGTGGATTGCCCTGTAGTTGTCCATTCTTTACAAATATTTTTTATCGCTTTTCAAAAACCTACATTTTTTCTTGAGTTATAGCCGTATTTAGGAAATCGCTCATATTTACGTTTTAGTGGGACATCAATCAACTTTGGTGACTATGATTGTGGATTGGACTATTGTTTTCCAATCTGTACAAGTATTTTTTATCGCCTTTCATGAACCTTCATTTTTTGATGAGTTATAGCCCTATTTAAGAGACTGCTCTTGTTTCTGCTTTTGTGGAACATTGATCAACTTTGGTGACTACGGTTGTGGATTGCACTGTAGTTGTCCATTTTGTACACGTATTTTCTATAGCCTTTCGCGAACCTTCATTTTTTGTTGAGTTATAGCCCAATTTAGTAAACCGCTCATCTTTGAGTTTCAATGTGTCATCGATCAACTTTGGCGACTACGCTTGTGGATTACGCTGTGTGGTGCACACTGTAGTTGTGCACTCTATACATGTATTTTGTATTTCCTTTTGCGAACCTTTTTTTTTTTAGTTATAGTCGCATTTAGGAAATTGGTCATGTTTGAGTCTTTTTGGGGCATCGATCAACTTTAGTGACTACGATTGTGGATTGTACTCTAGTTGTGCATTTTTTATGCATATTTTAAATCACCTTTCATGAACCTTCATTTTTTAATGACTTATAGCCATGCATATACGAAAACGTTCATGTTTGAGTTTTTGTGGGCCATGGATCAACTTTGGTGCCTACGATTGTGGTTTGCATTGTAATTGTGCATTCTATAAGCGCATTTTCTATCACCTTTCTTGAACCTTCATTTTCATTGAGTTATAACCGCACTTAGGAAACCACTCGTGTTTGAGTTTTCAAGGGTCATCGATCAACTTTGCTGACTACACTTGTGGTTAACATTGTAGTTTTGTATTCTATATGCGTATTTTCTATCACCTTTTATGAACCTTCATTTTTCATTGAGTTATAGCAGCACTTACGAAATCGCTCGTGTTTGAGTTTTCATGGGTCATCGATAAACTTTGGTGACTACAATTGTGGATTGCATTGTAGTTTTCCATTTTGTACACATATTTTCTATCACCTTTCGCAAACCTTCATTTTTTGTTGAGTTACAGCCACATTTAGGAAACCGCTCGAGTTTAAGATTTCTTGAGCCATCGATCAACTACATGTATCGAAAATATAACTATAGTGCAATCCACAATCATAGTAACCAAAGCTGATGAATGGCCCATGAAAACTCAAACACGAGGGGTTTCTCTAAAAAACCTATTTCTCAGATTTTTCATGAAAGGATTCAAAAAGTTTGCCTCTGTTACCTCTACTGCTTCTACTTTTCAAAAAAATCTATCTATTTCAAGAACAACTTATTTTTTCAAAAAATGGACGATCTGAATCTCTTCAGCGAACAAAAGATTAAAAAAGTTTGCCTCTATTACCCATATTTTTTATTTTCCCAACAAAAATTGTTTCGTCAATTCTATTTTTGAGGGTTTCTTGCATGTTGGTGAAAAATTAGTTTTTCGAAAAAAACACGATCTGGGTACTCAGAACGATATTCACTACAAAACCCATTTCTTAATTTTTCATAAAAAGATTCAAAAAATTTGTCTTTGTTACCTCACTGCTTCTAGTCTTCAAAAAAATCTATCTTTCTGAAGAAAAAATATTTTTTCAAAATTGGATGATCTGGGTCTCTTTAGCACATGGGCACCTATAAAACCCCTTTTTTTTGTTTTCCCAAAAACACTTGTTTCGTAGAATTCTATTTTTGAGGGGTTTTTGCATGTTGATAAAAAATAGTTTTTCATAAAAAGGACAATCTGGGTCTTCTCAAAATGACATTCTCTATAAAACCCATTTCAAGAACAGCTTATTTTTTCAAAACCCGAACGATCTAGGTCTATTGAGCATATGAGTACTTATAAATCCTTTATTTATGATTTTCCCAAAAGAAAATTGTTTTGTAGATTCTATTTTTCAGGCGTTCTTGCATGTTGGTGAAAAATTAGTTTTTCGAAAAAAGAACAACCTGGGTCTACTCAGAACGACATTCTCTATAAAACCCATTTCTCATATTTTTCATAAAAAGATTCAAAAATTTTGCCTCAGTTACCTCCACTGCTTCTATTTTCTAAAAAAATCTTTCTCAAGAACAACTTATTTTTTCAAAAAATGGACAATTAGGGTCCTTTTAGCACACCAATACCTATAAAACCCATTTTTTTTATTTTCCAAAAAAAATTGTTTCGTAGATTTAATTTTTGAGGTGTTCTTGCATGTTGATGAAATATTAGTTTTTCAAAAAAAGGATGATCTGGGTCTACTCAAAATGACATTTCTCTACAAAACCCATTTATCTAATTTTTCATAAAAAGATTCAAAAAATTTTCCTCTGTTACCTCTACTACTTCTACTTTTCAAAAAATCAAGAAGTTATTTTTTCAAAAAGTGGATGATCTGGGTCTGTTTAGCACATGAGCACCTATAAAACCCATATTTTTGATTTTCACAGAAAAAATTGTTTCGTAGATTCTATTTTTGAGGGGTTCTTGCATGTTGGTGAACAATTAGTTTTTCGAAAATAGGACAATTTGGGTCTATTCAGAATGACATTTTCCACAAAATCATTTCTCAGTTTTTTCAGAAAAAGATTCAAAAAAATTGTTTTTTGTTACCTCTACTGCTTATACTTTTCAAAAAAATCTATCTTTTTCAAGAACAACTTATTTTTTCAAAAACCGGATGATCTGGGTCTCTTGAGCACATGAGTACCTATAAAACCCATATTTTTTATTTCCCCAAAAAAAATTGTTTTGTAGATTCTATTTTAGAGGGGTTCTTGCATGTTGGTAAAATATTAGTTTTTCGAAAAAAGGATGATCTAGGTCCACTCAGAATGACACTCCCTATTAAACCCATTTATCCCATTTTTCATAAAAAGATTCAAAAAATTTGACTCTATTACCTCTACTGCTTCTACTTTTCAAAAAACCCTTTTTCAAGAACTTTTCTCAAAAAATGGACATTCCGTGTCTCTTTACAACACGAGCAGTTTCCTAAATGTGGCTATAACTCAACAAAAAAAGAAGGTTCATGGTATGCAAAGAAAATACACGTAAAAAATGGACAACTACAGTGCAATCCACAATTATAGTCACCAAAGTTGATCGATGGCCCATGAAAAATCAAACACGATGGTTTCCTAAGTGCAACTATAACTCAACGAAAAAATGAAGGTTCACGAAAGGCAATAGAAAATATGCGTATTGAATGCACAACTACAGTGTAATCCATAATCGTGGTTACCAAAGTTGATCGATGGCCCACAAAAACTCAAACATGAGCATTTTCCTAAATGTGGCTATAACTCAACAAAAAATCAAGGTTGCTAAAAGGAGATTAAAAATATGTTATAGAATGCGCAACTAATGTGTAATCCATAATCGTAGTCACCAAAGTTGATTGATGGCGCACGAAAACTCAAACACGAGCGTTTTCCTAAATTTGGCTATAACTCAACAAAAAATGAAGATTCATGAAAGGTGATTAAAAATCTACATACAAAATGCACAACTACATTACAATCCACAATCGTCATCACCAAAGTTGATTGATGGCCCACAAAAATCTCAAACATGAACGGTTTCTGAAATATGACTGTAACTCAACAAAAATTAAGGTTTGTGAAAGGCAATAGAAAATATGCATATAGAATGCACAACTACAGTGTAATCCACAATCGTAGTAACCAAACTTGATAGATGGCCTCAAAAATAAAAACACGAGCATTTTCATTAATGCATTAACTCAACAAAAAATGAAGTTTCATGAATGGCGATTAAAAATATGTGTTCAAAATGCATAAATATAGTACAATCCACAATCGTACTTACCAAACTTGACTGATGGCCCAAAAAAACTCAAACATGAGAGGTTTCCTAAATGTGGCTATAACTCAACAAAAATTGAAGGTTCGCAAAAGGCAATAGAAAAGACACTTATAGAATGCACAACTATAGTGTAATCTGCAAGTGTAGTCACCAAAGTTGATCGATGGCCCACGAAAACTCAAATATATGCGGTTTGTTTTTATGGCTATAACTCAACAAAAAATGAAGGTTTGTGAAAAGTGATTAAAAATATGTGTATAGAATGCACAACTACAGTACAATCCACAATCGTACTCACCAAAGTTTATCCATGGCAAACGAAAACTCAAACTCAAGCGCTTTCCTAAATGTGGCTATAACTCAACAAAAAATGAAGGTTCGCGAAAGGCGATAGAAAATATGTGTACAAAATGAACAACTACAGTGCATTCTAGAATCTTAGTCACAAATTTGATCGATGGCCCTCGAAAACTCAAACACGAGCGGTTTCCTAAGTGCGGCTATAACTAAACGAAAAATAAAGGTTCGTACATGCAATTTCCCTAAGTGCAGCTATAACTCAACGAAAAATGAAGGTTCATGAAAGGCAATAGAAAATACACGTATAGAATGCACAACTACATTGTAATCCACAATCGTAGTCACCAAACTTGATCGATTGCCTAAGAAACAAAAACACGAGAGTTTTCTTAATGCATTAACTCAAACAAAAATGAAGGTTCGTGAATGGAAATTAAAAACATGCATTCAAAATGCACAAATATAGTACAATCCACAATCGTACTCACTAAACTTGATCGATGGTCCAAAAAAATGCAAACATGAGCAGTTTCCAAAATGTGGCTATAACTCAACAAAAATTGAAGGTTCACAAAAGGCAATAGAAAAGACGCTTACAGAATGCACAACTACAGTGTAATCTGCAAGTGTAGTCACCAAAGTTGATCGATGGCCCACGAAAACTCAAATAAAAAACGATTTGTTAATATGGCTATAACTCAAGAAAAAATGAAGGTTTGTGAAAAGTGATTAAAAATATGTGTATAGAATGCACAACTACAGTACAATCCACAATCGTACTCACCAAAGTTTATCCATGACACACGAAAACTACAACTAGAGCGATTTCCTAAATGTGGCTATAACTCAACAAAAAATGAAGGTTCACGAAATGTCATAGAAAATACGTGTACAAAATGAAAAACTACAGTGCAATCTAGAATCTTAGAAAACTTGATCGATGGCCCACGAAAATTCAAACACGAGCAGTTTCCTAATTGCGGCTATAACTAAACAAAAAATGAAGGTTCGTGAAAGGCCATACAAAATATGCGTATAGAATGCACAACTGCAGTGCAATCCACAATCGTATTCACTAAAGTTGATCGATGGCCCGCGAAAACTCAAACACGAGTGTTTTCCTAAATGTGGCTATAAGTCAACAAAAAAAGAAGGTTCATAAAAGGTGATTAAAAATATGTGTACAGAATGCACGCTTATAGTACAATTGAATATCGTAGTCACAAACATTGATTGATGGCCCACAAAAACTCAAACATGAGCAATTTTTTAAATGCTGCTATAACTCAACCAAAAATTAAGGTTCGCCAAAGATGATAGAAAATACATGTATAGAATGCACAAATATAGTGTAATCTACAATTGTAGTTACCAAAGTAGTCAGACATGACCGTTTTCCTAAATACAGCTATAAATGAAAAAAAAAATGAAGGTTGGTGAAAGGTGATAGAAAATACGAGTATAGAATGCACAACTACAGTGTAATCTAGAAGCGTAGTAACCAAAGTTCAACGATCGCCCAAGAAAACTCAAACTCGAGTCGTTCCCTAAATGCGTTTATAACTCAAAAAAAATGAAGGTTTGCAAAAGGTGATAGAAAATGTCCATACATAATGGAGAACTATAATGCAATCCATAATCGTAGTGACCAAAGTTGATTGATTGCCTATGAAAACTCAAACACGAGGGGTTTCCTAAGTGCAACTATAACTCAATAAAAATTGGAGGTTTATGAGAGGCAATAGAAAATATGCGTATAGAATGCATAATTACATTATAATCCACAATCGTAGTCACCAAAGTTGATCGATGGCCCAAGAAAACTCAAACACGAGCGGATTCCTAAGTACGGCAATAACGCAACAAAAAATGAAGGTTCACGAAAATCAACAGAAAATACACGTAAAGAATGCACAACTATAGTGTAATCCACAATCATAGTCACCAAAGTTGATCAATGGCCAATGAAAACTCAAACATGACCATTTTTTAAAATGGGGCTATAACTCAATGAAAAATGAAGGTTCGTGAAAGGCAATAGAAAATACTTGTATAGAATGCAAAACTAAAGTAATCCACAACCGTAATCACTAGAGTTGATCGATGGCCCACAAAAACTCAAACCCGAGGTTTTCCTAAATGCGGCTATACCTCAACAAAAAATGAAGGTTTGTGAAAGGTGTCTAAAAATATGCATACAAAATGCACAAATATAGTACAATCCACAATTGTAGTCACCAAAGTTGATTGATGGCCCTAAAAAACTCAAAAATGAGCAACTTCCTAAATGCAACTATAACTATATAAAAAATCAAGGTTCGCAAAAGGCGATAGAAGATACAAGAACTGAATGGACTACAATGCAATCCACAATCATAATCACCAAAGTTGATCCAATGAAAACTAAAACACGAGCGGTTTCCTAAGTGCAGTTATAACTGAACGAAAAAAGAAAGTTCACAAAAGGCAATAGAAATACGCGTATAGAATGCACAATATAGTGTAATCCACAATCATAGTCACCAAAATTGATTCGATGCCCGCTAAAACTCAAACATGAGCATTTTCCTAAATGGGGCTATAACTCAAGAAAAAATGAACATTCATGAAAAGTGATTCAAAATATGTGTAAAAAATGCACAACTACAATGTAATTCACAAACCTAGTCACCAAAGTTAATAGATGGCACACGAAAACTCAAACTCGAGCGGTTTCCTAAATGCGGCTATAAATCGACAAAAAATGAAGGTTCAGGAAAAGTGATAGAAAATTAGCGTTCATAATGCACAACTATAGTGCAATCCACAATCCTAGTCATCAAAGCTGATCGATGGCACAAGAAAACTAAAACACGAGCATTTTCCTGAATTCGGCTATAACTCAACATAAAATGAATGTTCAGGAAAAGCGATAAAAAATATCTGTACGAAATGCAAAACTACAATACAATCCAAAATCGTAGTCACCAAAGTTGATCGATGGCACACAAAAACTCAAATGTGATCGGTTTCCTAAATCAGGCTATAACTTGAAAAAAAATGAAGGTTCATGATAAGCGATAGAAAATATGTGTATAGAATGCACAACTACAGTGTAATCCACAAGCGTGGTCACCAAAGTTGATCGATGCCCCACGAAAAGTCAAAAACTCGAGCGGTTTCCTAAATGCAGCTACAACCTAATGAAAAATAAAGGTTCGCGAAAAGCGATAGAGAATACACATACAAAATTGACAACTACAGAATAATCCACAATCATAGTCACCAAAGTTGTTCGACGGCGCACAAAAAATCAAACACGAGCAGTTTCCTAAGTGTTGCTATAACTCAACAAAAAAGTAAGGTTTTTGAAAGGTGATTAAAAATATGCGTACAAAATGCACAACTATAGTCCAATCCACAATCGTAGTCACCAGAGTTGATTGATGGCCTAGGAAAACTCAAACTTGAGAATTTTCCTAAATTTAGCTATAACTCAACAAAAAATGAAGGTTAGTGAAAGGTGATTAAAAATATGCGTACATAATGCACAACTACTGTACAATCCACAATTGTATGTCACCAAAGTTGATTGATGGCCCACAAAAACTCAAAAATGAGCGGTTTACTAAATGCAGCTATAACTCAACAAAAAATCAATGTTCGCAAAAAGCGATAGAAGATACACATACAGAATGGACAACTACAGTGCAATTCATAATCGTAGTCACGAAAGTTGATCATTGGCCCACGAAAACTCAAACACAAGCGGTTTCCTAAGTGCAGTTTGAACTCAATGAAAAATGAAAGTTCACAAAAGGCGATACAAAATACGTGTATAAAATGTACAACTACAGTGAAATCCACAATCATAGTCACCAAAATTGATGGACGCCCATGAAAACTCCAACACAAGCATTTTCCTAAATGGGGCTATAACTCACGAAAAAATGAAGGTTTGTGAAAAGTGATTCAAAATATGCATATGAAATGCACAACTACAATATAGTCCACAATCGTAGTCACCAAAGTTGATCGATGGTCGACGAAAACTCAAACACAAGCATTTTCCTAAATGTTGCTACAACTCAAAAAAAAATGAAGGTTCACAAAAGGTGATAGAAAATACGTGTATAGAATGGAGAACTACAACGCAATCCACAATCGTAGTCACCAAAGTTGATCGATGGCCCATGAAACCTCAAACTTGAGTTGTTTCCTAAATGCTTCTATAACTCAACAAAAAATGAAGCTTTGCAAAAGGCGATAGAAAATACGCGTACATAATGGACAACTACAATGCAAAAACCCTTGAAAAGTAGAATCTACAAACCAATTTATTTTTGGGTAAAATTGAAATATGGGTTTTATAGGTGCTCGTGTGCTAAAGAGACCCAAATTGTCCATTTTTTGAAATTATTTGTTGTCGAAAAATATAGATTTTTTTTAAAAGTAGAAGCAGTAGATGTAACAAAGGAAAAAAATTTCAATATTTTTATGAAAAATCTGAAAAATGGCTTTTGTACAGAATGTCGATCTGAGTAAACCCAGTTTTCGAAAAACTAATTTTTCACTAACATGTAAGAACGCCACAAAAATAGAATCTACGAAACAATTTTTCTTGGGAAAATAAAAAATATGGGTTTTATAGATGCTCGTTTGTTGAAGAGATTCAAATCTTCTATTTTTTGAAGAAATATATTGTTCTTGAAAAGCATAGATCTTTTTTGAAAAGTAGAAGTAGTAGAGGTAATAGAGGCAAAAAATTTAAATATTTTTATGAAAAATCAGACAAATGGGTTTCTTAGAGAATGTCATTTTGAGTAGATCTAGATCATCCTTTTTTTGAAAAACTATATTCTCACCAACATGCATGAACCCCTCGAAAGTAGAATTGTTCTAAGTAGACCCAGATCATCCTATTTTCAAAAAACTAATTTTCCACTCAACAAAAAAAGAAGGTTCACGAAAGGCAATAGAAAATACACGTACAAAATGGAAAACTACAATGCAATCCATAATTGTAGTCACCAACGTTGATCGATGGCCCACAAAAACTCAAAGATGATTTTTCACCAACATGCAAAAACCCCTGAAAAATAGAATGTATGAAACATTTTTTCTTGGGAAAATAGGAAAATATGGGTTTTATAGATGCTCATTTGTTGAAGAGATACAAATCTTCCATTTTTTTAAAAATAAGTTGTTCTTGAAAAGGATCGATTTTTTTGAAAAGTAGAAAAAATAGAGGTAACAGAGGCAAAAATTTTGAAACTTTTTATGAAAAATCCAAAAGATGGGTTCTTTTAGAGAATGTCATTTACAGTAGATCTAGATCATCCTTTTTTTGAAAAACTATTTTTTCACCAACATGCAAGAACCCTCCAAAAATAGAATTGTTCTAGGTAGACCCAGATCATCCTTTTTTCGAAAAACTAATTTTTCACTAAACAAAAAAAGAAGGTTCACGAAAGGGGATAGAAAATACTCATACAAAATGGACAGCTATAGTGCAATCCACAATCGTAGTCACCAAATTTGATTGATGGCCCACAAAAATTCAAACACGAGCGGTTTCCTTAGTGCAACTATAACTCAACAAAAAATAAAGGTTCGCGAAAGGTGATAGAAAATACGTGTATAGAATACACAACTACAGTGTAATCCACAAGCATAGTCACCAAAGTTGAACGATCGCCCATGAAAAGTCAAACACGAGCAGTTTCCTAAATGCGGCTATAACTCAACGAAAAATGAATGTTTGCTAAAGGCGATAGAAATAAGCATAAACAATGGAAAACTATAGTACAAACAACAATTGTAGTCACCAAAGTTAATCGATGGCCCATGAAAACTTAAACACGAGTGGTTTCCTAAATGCGGCTATAACTCAGTAAAACATGAAGGTTCAGGAAAGGCGATAGAAAATACATGTATAGAATACAATTGTAGTCAACAAAGTTGATCTATGGCCCACAAAAACTCAAACACGAGTGGTTTCCTAATTGCAATTATAACTCAACAAAAAATGAAGGTTCACAAAAGTGGATAGAATATACGCATATAAAATGCACAACTACAGTGTAAACCACAATCGTAGTAACCAAAGTTGATCGATGGCCAAAGAAATCTAAAACACAAGCGGTTTCCTAAGCTATAACTCAACAAAAAGTGAAGGTTCATGAAAGCCGATAAAAAATATGCATACAAAATGCACTACAATAGAATCTTGAATCGTAGTCACCAAAGTTGATCGATGCCCCAAAAAGACTCAAACATGAGTGATTTCGTATATGTGGCTACAACTAAAAAAAAAAAAAGTTCGTGAAAGGAAATAAGAAATACGTGTATAGAATGTAAAACTACAATGTTATCGACAAGCATAGTCACCAAAGTTGATCGATGACTCACGAAAAACTCAAACATGAGCAGTTTCCTAAATGGGGCTATAATAGAACACAAAATGAAGGTTCGTGAAAGACGATAGAAAATAAGCGTATGAAATGGACAACTACTATGCAATCCGCAATCGTAGTCACCAAAATTGATCGATGTTCAACGAAAACTCAAACAAGAGCAGTTTCCTAAATACGGCTATAACTCAACGAAAAACAAAGGTTTGTGAAAGGTGATAGGGAATACTCGTATAGATTGGATAACAATAGTACAATCCACAATCATAGTCACCAAAGTTGATCGATGGTCCACGAAAACTCAAACACAAGCGTTTTCCTAATTGCGGCTATAACTTAAAAAAAATGAATGTTCGTGAAAGCTAATTAGAAATATGCGTACAAAATGCACAAATAAAGTACAACCCGCAATCGTAGTCACCAAAGTTCATTGGTGGCCCACAAAAAACTAAAACATCAGCAGCTTCCTAAATGCAGCTATAACTCAAAAAAAATGAAGGTTCGTGAATGGCGATAGAAAATACGTGTATAGAATGCACCACTACATTGTAATCCACAAACATAGTCACCAAAGTTTGG
>VDFB02211571.1:0-21357 GCA_007258455.2 Sequoia sempervirens
TAAATGCATAGTCATAAAACAACAAAGTTTGATTATTCATCTGAGAGCAAAGCTTTATTAGACTCAATTGCAAAGCTATAGGTTTCATAACAGTCAAATGCTTGAATGTATATAATATTAACAATGTATTCAAACTTGTTTGAAAAAAAATAGTGGATATATCTAAGTTAGTTAATGCCATTTTGTCATGATATACTTCTTTGATGCTGTCAATACTAAATCTAATGATTGATGAACATTTCTGCTTTTAAATTTATTGACCTTGGGTTGATTGTTATTTATAGACAAGTTGGTATGATTTAAAATTTGAATGTGTACCCTTATATATGGGAATTGAGATAAACAATCACACAAACAATAATGAAATCAAATTGATTGCTTTCCAAATTCATATTCATGAAAATGTAAGCATTTTTCAAGTCAATAGGCATCTTGATAAAGATAACTCTCGGCGTGTTTTACATACATTATTAATTAATATAGGTATGCTAGTTAATTAAATTATTAACTATATTTTATTTGTATTATATATTGAATTGTTAAAATATGTAAAAATATTAATACTAAATATATAGGAAAATGGTTAAAAAATTACATATTTTTCAAAAAATAAAATATAGTGTGCAATTTAAAATACAAATTATATAATTCTTATATGTTTGTATTTATTTATTGAATATTTTATAAATTTTAAACTAAAGATTAGCCTCCCCTCTCCTCTCCCTCTCTCCTCTCTACACATATCTCCCCTTCCCCATCTTCTATCTCCCTCCTCCTGCATATCTCTCTCCTTTCTCCTCCCTCTCCTGGTTATCTCTCCCCATCTCTCCTGATCTCTCTTGCTCCCTCCCTATGCCTATCTATCTTCATATTTCAACCTATTTGTCCCTTTATCTTCCCATATATCTCTATATCTATGTCTTTCTCTTCCTATTTATCTATCTCTCTCTCTCTCTCTCTTTCTCTCTCTCTATCTCCCCCTATTTCTATCTCCCTCTCCATCTCTATTTGTCTTTCTCTGCTTATCTCTCTCTCTCTCTCTCCCCTCTCTCTATATCTCCTTATATCTCTATCTTGCCATCTCTCTCTCTCTCTATATATATATATATCCCCCCTCTATCTCCCTATCTCTCTATATATTTATTTCTCCCTCTATCTCTCTCTATATCTCTATCTATTTTTATCCCTTTTCCTCTCTCATTCTATATTCATCTCTACCTCTATCTATAGGGAGAGATACAAAGGTGAAACATTGGACCTTCCCAAAGATCCACCAATCTCAACACTACTCCCAACTATTTTGAGCATTTAAGTACATATTGTATGCTAGATTAGGAGGCATGTGTCAAAGTTCATATTTATTGATGCAAAATAGGTCCAAAGTCACAAATTTGACATAGAGTTAGTTATAGTTTGTACAAAATTTCAAGTGCCACATAGAGCAAAGATATTCCAGTTTTTTATATCATGTCATCAAATTTGGCACTTCATCAAGATTTGTATCTTGTCAACATTAGCAAAGCAGGCATGTAGATACCTTGCATTTAAATTTTTCTATATATATAAAATATTTTTAATATTTTCCCTCAAATCCATAATATATATATTAGTGTGTATTTATTTATTGCAATAAATGAATTAGCCTAAGTAACACATTAAAATTCCTAAGGATTTGTGCTTGGAAAAATGCATAACAAATTTTTTGTTGGATGTAGAGTGTTGTATAGTTTAGAAAAACAAAATGAATAGGATTTTAAGGCCATATATTATGGTAGCTTACAATCACAAAGAAAGAAGGAAATCTATTATCAATTTTAATCTACAATTTAATACCATATGAAAAATCACATGTAGTATTATCTAAAATTAATTCTTGACATATTAATTTTATAAAATACACTTACCATTCAATAAAATTCTCCCAAGAAAGAAACCCTAAGTGAACATATATTGAACCCTAATTGTAGATTCATAACTCTAATCATAATCCTAAGGGAACACTAATCCTAATCAAACCCTAATCCTAGCCTTAAAATTATCATATAATCTAATTATCTCTCTGATCTAAATTTGGGTTGAATTATTTTTCCTTTATTTTTAATTGCATATATTTTTGTTTATTAGATCTTATTTATGAATATGTCAAATGTATAATTTACTTCTACATTCATTCTATGCCCATTTTTCATGATATTTTAACATTCATTTTTTGGAATATTAGATCAATCTCACACATATAAATGTAAACCTCAAAGTTTTTAGGGTGAATTCTACCCCAAACATGGAGCCACACACAATTGAACAAATTCTCAAAAGAAGAATGACAACATCATTAACATTTCATTCAAAGTTCACTCAAATCCACATAAGGAGAGAAAATATATTAGAATTATACGTTTATTCATGCTTATAAGTCATATCTACATACAATTTAAGATAATTTGCATATATTCATCCAAAACTCAAAACAGGCTATCTATTCTATTCCATTCGCTTGGGGTTTTAACAGCCAATGGCACCACAGATATCACTTCCTCATCAGAGGACAGATATCTTTCTACCCATATATTCAACTCAAAACTATCTTTCTACCCATATATTCAACTCAAAACCTAGCTAGAGCTTTCATCAGTTCTCTCCATACAAATGAGCCTTGAATTCCCCTTTATATGTCAAAAGAGCAACAAGCTTCAGGCTCAAATGTAATTTCACCACAAATTTTCATTTGAAAAAAATCTCCATTGCATTTGACTTTCATTTCAAAACTTCCCAAACGTTGAATATGCAAAACATAGTGGCGCACGAACTGGGGAAAGCTAAAAGAAAAGGGAACACAAATTGTCATCAAAATCCCCTTGTCCACGCAAAAAAAACCAGGAAACCAAATTTCCACGAAGGCACCACAACAACTTCTTATTTACCTACCACCCTGCCCTTACCAACACTCAGACCCCAGTATACATGCCTGCTTCTAGATGTTGCCCAATACGGTAGACCCTTAGCCTCCTCTTCTTTCTTGTCCTTGCCCAATACGGTTCTAGTCCATCCACTTGGGGTTTTAACAGCCAATGGCACCAAAAATATCACTTCCTCATCAGAGGGTAGACCGTGATTGAAGCGAGGTAAATACCGACAATAGTCAGAGTCGGTCTCGGTTACATCATCAGAAGTGTTACTCGTAAGGTCAATGGGCGAGTGTTGGCATCCAAAGGAACCATGCCCATACCTTATTTTCCTACCGACACTAGTAATAGAGCACACCGACTGCTTGCCTTTGTCATCTACCAGTTGAGCAGCAACATCTTGGAATTGCAACCTTCTACTGCATCTAGTGGGCACAAGCCTGGGCTTGTCAACCAAAGCACCTTCTTGAATAGCAGGACCGAGCTTTTGTGAGCTCAAACAAACTGACCTCCTTACTCGCTTACTCATTTTCTCTTCTTAGACAAGCACTCAAACTTGATTAGACTTAGCCCACAAAGTGCTCTAACTGCTACAAGAAGGACACTATTAGTAGTTAATTCCTCTTGTATTTATTGTGTGAGGTAATGGCAACCTTCATCAATGCTTAGTAAAAATGCATGTACAAACATGGCAATTTGGTGGCATATGTACTATCACCATTTAACTAGAGCTGCATGAGAATCCAAAGATCACCCTTCATGATTGCCAACAACATCTTCACATAGATTGAGATCGACGTGACTACACAAGAAAGGAATAATTCATTAATGCTTCACTAGTTATACGATAAAACGACCACTATGTGTCATTTTCCAACTTTGAATACTGCCCACTGATCTCCTGAAGAGTTGGCAGATCAAATGGTTTATCTCGGGCTAACTCGGTTTGACATCCAACGAAGCATCATTCACCTTCCTCATGACCAATAACATTAATCCATCTCGGAAACCAACTACCATGTCAGTAGGTCCTATGTACTTTGCAAACTGAACAGTTGGAGCTACGCATCGCAATCTCGTTGACCTCGCGGCTTTTAACCAACCTTCATCTTCCTCCTGCGAGTTAGCAGGGAACAACATAGATTTACATTAGCTTTTGATCTTGGTTGTCAATATAAAACCACAGGTTATGAGCTCAATAGTGGAGATTGGACCCCACATTCCATACAGGACACACATCTACCTTTTACTGACCTCGCGCCAAATAATAGGGTGACACCTTACATCTGCGAGTTGGTGGGGTATGATCGAGATCTTCTCCCATATCTTCAAATCTAGAAAACCTACACATTGCATAGTTAGTATTTAATGAAAGGCTTTGGCTAAGCTGTCAGTGACATGGCCCCTGGAGTTAATGGCTTAGGCTTACGTCACTGGATTAAAATTAAAACCCAACTTTGATTTTAATACTTTATTTCCTCCGCAGGTTTTTAATTCCTAAGTCTCGGTTTATTTACATTAAATTGCCCTTCCAACCTAACAAAGAACAAATGATTAAGCTAAAGTTTGTGTTTGTTGTTATAACTTTAGTTCTAGAGAATTCTTAATTACCAATTCTTATTTATGCATTTGTATATGAATCTAATTGAATGCCTTTCCATATCATTATGGAAAATTTTATTATTGCAACCCTAACTCTAACACTAATTAAACCTTGACCCTAACCTGATTGAACTTGTATTATAACCCTAACTCTAACACTAATTGAACTGTAATTGTAACCCTAGGTATTGTTGAAACCTAACCCTAATTATATCAAAACCCTAGAGAACTCTAATTGAACCCTAACCCTAAAATAGACAATAACCCTTACCTTAATTGAACCCTAACTCCAATCCTAGCCCTAATTTAGGACTAGCGCCAGCTACTGACCTTAATTAAGCCCTTGTGAGATTATAGCCTAATTGATCCTAGCAGGTGAATACTAGACAGACCTTAACCTAAATTGAATGAAACCTTAATTAAGCTCAGCCATAATCCTATTTAATTTTGACCCTAATCATAGCAATTCCCAGCCTAACCTTGGTGAACCCCAGCCTAAACACATGAGTTCAGTGCTAAGTTTAACATTCAAATAAGGTTAGACTTTAATTAAAATTAGTTATAGGATTCAATTAGGATTAGGGTTGGGGTTGCGGGTAAAGATTAAGGTTCTATGATAGAGCTTGGGGTTAGTGTTAGGGTTCAATTGGGGCAAGGGTTAGTATTAGGGTTAGGGTTATGGTTCAATTAGGGTTTCATTAATGTTAGTTTTAGAATCATAGTTATGTTTGGGGTTGGATATAAAATTAGAGTTAGGTTTGAAGTTAATTAGTGTTAGTTTTAGGGTTGGGGTTATGGTTAGACTTATAATTAATGTTAGTATTGGGATTAGATTCTATCACTTTAATAAAAATAATCTTCTATAAATTCATTCAATTTTTTTTTGAAATTATATAATTTAAAATATTTTCAAATTTACCTATGTTGATATATGACAGATATAGCAAATCTAAAATCTATACCATTTATAGTTAACTTGACATTGTGTATAAAAAGGTTTAAGTTATGAATGTTATAATATAAAAAATAAACATGTTTTCAATGTTTATTTGTTAGTTTAAAAGATGTGCCAATAATGTTGCAATCACTAATGATTAATTTTTTCTTGATGGTTAAAATAGATTGGTAAGTAAATTTATCTATAATAAGTAAATTTATAATTGATTTTTTCTTGATAAGTAAATCAATATTTCATAAATTATCTATAATTCTTATTTAATTTTTCTTAATTATATTAAATTATATTTTATTAAATTGTTAAAAAATTTAAGTTGCTTATAAATAATTTTATGTGTTTTTTATAATTAACTTGTATTGTGTATAAAAGGTTTAAGTTATGAATGTTATAATATAAAAAAATAAATTTGTTTTCAATGTTTATTTGTTAGTTTGATGTGAGAATAATGTTGCATAGTAATGATTAAATTTTTCTTGATTGGTTAAGTGATATTTTGAAATTATTCTATGTTAATTTAATGTTATGAATGCTATATAATATAAAGAAAAATATTTCTAATATATTTTTAATGCATCTTTATATTTTATAAACAAACATCTAAAATAAAAATGTGATTGTAAAAAATACAACTTAATGAGTGAACATACATTTAAAGTTAAAGTGAAATTATAAAACAAATTGTAAATTTATTTTATTTTTCTTTTATAAATATAATTTTTTTATTTGTCGTCCGCCTAGTAATGCCCACTTCTCCTTTTAATGAATGTTTTATTTTGCAAGGCTTGATTTAGTGTTGCCGTTGATCTATTTCCTGCAGATATCAACGGTGCCCGCCATCCCATGATTGGGAATTGAAGGATCACAAAATCACGGGCGGGCACCACATGTCTTATCCAGAGGATCAAATTTTTGCTATCCCTAACCTACTGCCATTTGATCTGAGCCATTCGCTACCATCCTGAGATGGTGCTTGGGTTGATTACGAAATCACAAGCGGGTGCCACGTGTCTCATCCGATGAAGCCTAAAGAGTAAAGGAAACACTAGCCAGTTTTAAATGTATTAAGGGGTAGATTACTAAAGTGTTCTCGAGACACACATGTTCTAAATCGACGGATATGTTATAATCTCACTGGAAAAGCTGCTTGAAGGTTAACGACATGGCTGGCGACTGTGTTGAAGGAATGAGATCATTGATGCTCAGGATCAACGGTTGCCTGCCATCGCATGATTAGAAGTTTTAGGATTGCGATATCGCAGGAAACTGCCACGTGGACTTCCTTCGTAGTGTATGGTAAGGTGGGCCCCTTATCGTCGTGTTGGCAATTGTGTCAGCTTGTTTTGAAGGTGGTCGTCGATGATTTTATTTTGTAGAGGGTTGAATTAGCACTGCCATTGATCTATTTCTTGTAGATCAACGGTGCCAGCCATCCCGCGATCAGGAATTATAGTATCGCGATATCACAGGCACTTGCCACATGTCTAATCCGATGAGATCTAAAGAGTGAAGGAAGCATTAGCTGGTTCTAAATGTGTTAAGGGGTGGATTACTAAAGTGCTTGTGAGATGCACATGCTTTATTTCAACACGGATGTTATAATTTTGAGGGAAAAGTTGCTCGATAGTTAACGGAAAGGATGGCGACCATTTTTGAAGGAGTAGGATCTCTTATGAGAAGGATCAACGGTTGCCCGCCATCCTGTGATGGTATATCGAGGGATTGCGGTATCGTGGGAAACTGCCACGTGGTTTTCATTTATGGCTTATGGCATGGTGGGCCCCTTATTGCCGTGTTGGCGATTATGTCATCCTATTTTGAAGGTGGTCGTCGATGATTTGATCAAACTAGAGGATCAACAGTTCAAATTAAAATATGTATCAAATGTGGTTGGAGTCGTTCGTGCAACCTGCGAGTGAGCTTAATGGCAGATGAGACATCTATTGGCAAGATTTGATTGACATAAAATCAATTTACTTACTTCATTTGTATCACAAGGAATCCAAGTATTTCGTTAAAAACAGTTTCAGAGCCAAAGGTGAAATTGTGAGCAGCTGCAGCTAGAAATTGGAGTTTGTGCGAAAAAATCCGTGAGTTTATTTTCTCTATTTCCCAGTCATTTTGCACGTAAATTTGGGAAGGGGGGTCTACTGTGTATGTCACTGAGCTCCTTAAAATATTTTTTTGGGGCTATAGTTTAATCATAAATTGTAAGGAATTGCTGTATTTTTACTCTGTAATTTCCTATCTCTACTTAGTCATAGCCACTTGAAGTGTAACATTGTAGTGAAGCCCTAGTTTGTCTAAAATGGCACCACCCAAGCAGCACTCTGGCCACATTGAGTATTTGAAAAGAAACTTGTACGATTATATCCTAGATCAATTTCTGTTGTCAACAAATGATAGAAGGAAGGGTGTAGTGTTATTGCGAGGGAAAATCCTAGGGGAGGGATTGGTGTATAATAGTTCCAACATTGCTAATGCTAGGGTTCCACTCACTAGCTTAGAGATATTCAGATTATGGTATGGATAGAGGAATTTGCCTCACCCTTTCTCAAATGGATGGATGTATGAAATGGGTAAGCTGGTTGTACCAAATGTGTTCCTTGATGTGGACTTACTTAGGGCAGTGGCCATGGGATATGACCCCATCACACGGGTAATTAGAGATAATGATGGAGGGGTTCTATTAGAAATTAACAAAGATGTTATCCAACAAACTTTTGATTTGAGTGAGCCGAGTGATGACTTGGTTCCTATTAATTTTGAGGAAATGAAGCAGAAGTATACAAAACTGAAATCTCTTTTTAGGGTTAAGCTGCTTCCACCTCATCTGGTTAAGGCAAGAGGTTCATAATTTCACATCAGCCCTAGTGACTAGGAACCCTTCAGATTGAATTGTTTTGCAAAGCCTTTCCTGGCTACTTTCTATTCACTATGTTAGATTTTGGGTTTCAGTCCTGGTGCAGTAATGCCAATTGCATATATGTTCATGGGGGTGCAAATACAACACCCTAACTTCTTTGTAACATATGACTTTGTTTCTTTTTTGGCAGAGAGGATAGATGAAGGGTTGTCAAAGCTGCAAAAAGGTGATACTGGTATTCAATTCTTTTGGTATTCCATGTTGATGCATATGTTCCTATTTAGGAATGCTGATTTCTTTGCTGAGAAGATGAACTTAAGGTAATCAGTTGATGGAGAAAGATTGCCAGTACAAATATGGGCTGCAGATATATCCTGTAATAAGAAAAACACCAGTTATGTGTAATTTGATAATTGTTTTGCTTCAAGATTAAGGGCTAGATTAATGGTAACTGTACCTAGGATCCCTGAGGAAGTGCATGATTTCCTTAGGCCAAAGGAGAGGAAACTAGAGTTGAGGGTTTTACATAATTGCGGTGACATTATCCCATATCCAGTTAGTACTGTCCTGAGAATATATGGATTTCAAGGAGCCCCTCACATACTGTCATACAATGTGCCACTAAGACTAGGGTTTGCAGAAGTTATGTGGTAGATGGGTTGTATTCATGAAGACAACCTTACTGGAAAGGGGAAGAGAACATTATTCCCTGATTATACGGTAGTGTCTGACTTTACATTTTCAAAGGGAGGTTGGACACATTTTGATAAATTCTTTGTTGATTACCATTTGAGATTTGGTCCAAGGCAACAAAATGATCATGAAGGTTTCTTTTCTCTTTTCAGACAAAGAATAAAATGTGTCAAGTTTGCACATGAGTTCAATTTCCCTGAGGACCTGATCAAAAATGAATTTGATTTAAATAAGCAGGAATTGAACAAGGAGAAATGAATAGCTTATTGTAAGCTACTAGATATTGAGCATGAAATGGATCTGAATTATGATCCACTGATGGAATTCACTCCATACCATAAGAAAATTGATTTTCTGATGAAAAAATTCAAGGAAATTATGGACACCTTGACAACCAAAGGGATAAATTTAAGGCTAAGTCTGGATATGCAAGGACAAAGTGATAGGCCAATTGAAACAAGGTCAGTATATCAGCCTACAGAAAGGCGACCCATCTATAGGAGGAAAAGGGATACTAGCAGTGATGAGGAAGAAGTAGACAGAAAGGGGAAGAAAATAATGAAGGTGCCTCCACAACCAAGTCCAAAATTCAAAGTACCCAGGGCAATCAAGATCATTGAATTACAGTCTTCACCAAAGCACAATCGCCCATCACCACCATCTGAGCCACGTCCTAAGAGGCAAAGAACTGATCACCCACTTGAAGATCTGACAGATGAAATTATTGTTACTGATCAGGACATGCAGGTTGGTATGCCTTCCCCTCCTAGGTCAGTTGAATTGGTTCTATCTGATTTGGATATGAAGTGTAAGAGTGTGCAGGATGCAAGAATGAAGGTTTGCAAGGAGTTCTTACATGACAATGTATTTGTAAAGACTCTTGTATTCTTGCAATTGGCATGGAGGATGAAATTTGAGGAATATCAAAATAAATGCAAGGAGAGAAGAGAACTAAGGCCTAACAGGTCAGATTAGGAGAATGATGAAGAAGTAAAAGCTGAACTAATGGAAGAGTTCAAAAACATCACTCTTGAAGAAGGGAGACAACTTGTGAGTCAGGCTGGTGTTTTGATTTTTCCTGAATGGCACATCGCAGATGTAGTGGCTTTCAATGCCATTATGAAGTCCAAGAATCCTTTTCAGGATTATGAAGAAGAAGTTAAGGCATCATTGCAAAACTTTTCCTTTAGTGAAGAATATGAGACCTTAGCAATTTGGGCATTGGCTCAACAAGGAAGAAAGCCAAGCATTGCTAATATTAATCCAAATTTCAAAGGAGGATTAATAATAAAGAGGGATTCAGAGACTTCAACCACTGAAGCCACTAATTTAACTGTGAATGTGGCCAAGTTGGCCCAAAATACTACTAAAAGGGAGAAGGCTGAAAGAAAGAGCCTAATGGAGAAGTGTAACATTTTAATTGAAGAATATAGTAAAATGAAATAGAGGAATGTTGAGCTACAAACTAAAGTGGAAAGGTTCAAGTATAGACATATTGGGGAAACATCTAGTGCTCCAGGAACTAGCACATTACCTCCCACAGTAGAGTCAATGCCTCCTACTTCTCCAAATGTTTCTACACCAGGGTCTCCTATTCAAAATCCTTCTCTCACCCCTCCTCTAGAACAAATTGATGAAGAAACAGAGTGCTCTGTTGATCCAACAAAGAGGCAGCTCATATAGAAAATTGATGAATTACAGACATCATTAAGGGTAAAAGAGGAGGGTTTTCTTTCAAAAGAAAAAGAAATTGTTACTACTGTTTTGGAGCATTTAAATGAAATGGTAGATAATAAATTTCCCTCTATACATTCTTTGTATTCTTTGCTATTTGAAGCAATAAAGAATATTGATAGGGATCAGGGGATAGTGATTCCAATAATTGAAAATTGGATCCCTAGGGCAAATGATCTAGATATTATGAATAAAGCCTCAAGGTTTTATGTAAATAACAGGCCCCAATCATTGAAGCCTACTTATATATTAGTGAAATCATTGCAAGGTTTTCAAACTTTACCAGATGATTTAAGTAGGAAGATTAGGGAGTTGGTAAAGAATTTCAAAGATTGGGGTAACACACTATTACCTGATATAATTGATGAGAAGGGGGAAATTAGAACACTCCAACAATGGCAGGATCAAGCGAGTAAGGTCATAAATAATCAAATTAAAGTAATTTGTGATGACTCGAATTATGATTTGTTGGTGAATTGTATGGATAAGATTATTGGTACGGGCTCATTTTTGGAATCTTTTGAAAGAGATGCTAATTAGGTAGTGGTAAAGCATATGCCTTATAGTACAAAGGTAAGTGAGGTGATTAATTTTGATTGGCCAACTGACGAAGAATACCAGAGGTGGGTGGCTAAGTATTTGAATGATGATGAGTAAAAAGAGTGGGTTACCGACAAGTGGAAAATTAGATGTTGCAGTTACAACGATTCCAATTTTGTGTTGATGGATTTCTTGGCGTGGTTTTCACATGGTTTTTTGTTATTGCATCAACCTTCCTCCGCCGACATGATGAACAAGAATATGCTCTAGGATGATTGTTGTTGTAATGATTTTTAGAATATCATCAGGTGTCCAAATCAGCTGGTGACATGTGTACTTTCTAGCCCGAAGCTTGTTTGCTCCTTCATTTTCTATAAGAAGGATTTCAAGGTCAGAAGTGCGGGTTAGCAAGTTAGAGAATTTTGATCGAGTCTAGGAAAAGTTGCAAACTAGATTGTAAAATCATATGTTTCTAAAGAGAAATGCAATTTAGGATTCCGAGTCATTCTGTGATAGGTTTTGATTTCATGAGGATTTAATGTTGCATAACAGTATTGGCATTTGAATCGAAATGATAATTAAAGATCGTCTCTCTCCATTATATGTGCATATCTTAACTTTGAATAAAATAACTAAGGGTTGTTTCATTCAGCTCACTGTTGTAGTGTGTATGATTCTATTTTAGCTTTAATTCAAGGAATTAATTAAAATCCTTGAATGGGATTATAAGCAGATATGTTATGCATATCTAATAGTTTTAGAGAAATGCAATTTAGGTTTTGAGTCATTATGTAACAGGTTTTGAGTTCATAGAGATTTAATGTTGTATAACAGTACTAGCATTTGAGTTAAAATAAAATAAAAATTTGAGCTCATGTCTCTCCATTGTACATGCATAACTGAACTTTGAATGAAATAACTAAGGGTTGTTTTATCCATCTCATTGTTGTGGTGTGTATGATTCTATTTTAGCTTTAATTCAAGGAATTAATCAAAATTCTTGAATGGGATTATATGCGGATATGTGATGTATAAGGATTTGATAAGTAGTCGTGTGTTGCAATGCATACTGATGAAATTGTAATGCAATATTGTCAGGGATCTTATATGCGATGTATTAAATCTGTTATAAACCTCTAGATGCTTATGAATTTGACTCCTGCAATGGATATATGGCACTAATCTAAGTTGTAATTGTAAGTGGAAGAATGGGATAAACACTCTAAACATACTTCTACACTTCTAAATAGGACATTGCATCTAAGATTTAAAAGCATTGGGATCCATTTCACGTAGCCAAAGAGTTGTATTTATAGCTTTCGCGGCCTGAGGATACGGGGATAAGAACGTGATTCAATCTGGAGAATTGAATGGCCTGGGATGAGAAGATGGAGCTGATCATGGCGGATTGTTCCTCCCCATGAAAACACCAGGCAAGAAGAGAGGGAGGATTGATGGAAGAAGATTGAGAGGACTTCCTACAAGTTTGTCCTCGAAGCTCTTCCCGTGAATGGAAGTTGCATTAATTAGATTTAAAAAATCTAATTTTATTGGTGAGTGAATAGTGTAAATGATTTTATGCATAAAATTAAATATTTTTGATTTATTTAATTTTAGCAAAAGAGGAATAAATAATTTAATAAATCAAACTATAGGGTTTGTTTATTAAATTAAAATAAAAGGAAAATGATAATTAAATAAAAGATTTAAAATATCTTTATTTAATTAAGAAGAAATGTGATGAGGTAATTAAATAACACAAATTATTGAAGCTGTGTTTTTAATTTAAGATAAAATTAATAGATAAAGTATAAAAGAAATATTAATGATAATAATTAAATAAAACAAAGTATTTAATTTTGTTTATTTAATTAAGAGAGAAAATAATATAATAAAAATGATAATTAATTAAACAAAGTATTTAATTTTGTTTATTTAATTAGGAGAGAAATAGAAGAATTAATAATGAACTTAATATAAATAAATATTTCTATTTATTTACTAAGTAGATGAATTTAAGATAAATTAATCAAATAAGTCGTATTTAATTAATTAGATTCTCCAGACCATTTTTAGGTGTCTACATTTTTCCCCTCTTTGAAGTGATGTGTTTACGCATTGCTTCAAAGAATGATTTTGCCCCAACTGCCAGTATTGATGAAAAGTTTTTTTAAATATGCCTCTGATTTTCTCCAGAAAATGAATTTGGAGATGATGACGATATATGCCCCCACGAGAGATAAATTGATGAATTTTGGAATTTTTTATGATATTTCAAAATTTTTGAATTTTTATGGTGATTTGATGATGAATAGGTGAAGAAACAATTTATCGCCCGACAAAATAGTCCAGAAATGCCCCAGATAGATAAGAATAATTCCTCAGAAGGAAAAATAGATAAATCTTTTGAAAATTCCACAAAAATAACCTATAAATGCTCAAAAGGTCATTTTCAAAAGTCATTTGTGCATTTGACTTTGATAATCTTGTGATAGAGACCCTCAGAGTGCTTAGAGCTTCAAGATGCCGATCCCTTACCACACCCACTGACTCGAGCGTGTGCGACGTCACCAGCGTCCAGCCGACTATGGACCTCCGGTATGTACCCCAAATCCTTCTCGTGATTTGCGCCCATTCTTTTTGTGTATTTTTGCACATGTTTTTAGTGTTTTAGCGCGCGGTGGACGCGGTTTAGCGCGTCCATGATCTGTTGTAGCACGCCATAGTTTTAGCGCGTCTGTGAAGTTTTGTAGTGCGTCCATGCATTAGGATAGCGCGCTAGAAGTTTTAGTGCGCAGGGTGAAATTTGTAGTGCGTCAGTGTGATTTTATAGCGCGCCAGACTTTTTAGCGCGCTGGGTTGTTTTTGTAGCGCTTCAATAAGTTTTTGTAGCGCTTGGAGGTATAGATTGATGAAAATTGTGCATTTTGATTTTTTTTATTTCGTCGATTTGTTGTTGACTCCATAAATGGTAAACGATCTCATGATAAGTGAGATGCATTGATTTGATAATAATTACCCTCATGATAGGCGAGGAATCATTTAGAATGTCTGAAGGAATGAACCTGATTGATAGATGAAGGTTCCTTCTTGATAAATTGATCGTTTGATAGGTAAAGCACAATTTTTGAAAATTTGATGATCTCCTAATGTTTGATATTTTGATTAAAATGTTCTGTTTGTATGATAACAGGAGCATTTAGATGTTATCCAGGTGTGAGAGCAGTTCCCTTGGCCTTTTAATATGATACCGTGACTTTCACCTGATGAGAGACAGCATATTACCGCTTGCGGTTTAGCGACATTACTAGATATGCCCCATATTAGACTTAATAGGGGTCTGTTGACAGCCTTAGCGGAGCGGTGGCATAGTGACCACAACACCTTCCACTTACCTACTAGCGAGATGACTGTGATGCTAGAGGATGTATAGTGTATTCTTCGCATTCCTTTTGTTGGAGAGATTGTAGTGCATGATTCAGAGGAGGTTGGTGGGGTAGAGGCTATGCGGAGAGCCTTTCAGGATCCCCATGTTGCGGGAGAGTGGGTTCCATGGATAGATATTTATGAGTCATATGCCCCACTTCCTTCAGTTTTGGCTGGCTTTATTGGTGGATTCCTTTGTCCTGATAAGAGGTCAAAGGGTCTATCTCTCGGATGGGGTCAAGTTTTAGAGGGCATGGTGGTGCACAGGATGAGATACGCTTGGGGCATGTGCATGCTTGCTCGGCTCTATCATGATTTGCATTGGATCGTGTACCTCGGCGGCAGCAGTTTATCGGCGGGAGCTACCCTTCTCCAGGTATGGGCATAGGAGCATATTTCCGTTACACGTCCCGTGCCGGTGTTAGCGAGACCAGCGACGAGACCCTATGTGTTTCGTTACAGAGGCAGGCCTACCCAGCATATGATGGGTAAGCTAGATTATTGGAGGCGGATTATCGATAATGTGGAGACGGTGACCTGCGTCTGTATTTAGATTGTGATGTCTGGGATGATGATAATAATGAGTTGGGGTTCTTGTCCGATTTGATGTATTTGATCGGGAAGAGCCCCAGGATCTTGGAGCGATTCTTGTTTCGTCGCGTATACAGGCAATATGGTATCGTGCAGTGTATGCCACAGGGAGTGGCGCATTACAGACGACGTCGGATAGATGTCAGTGATTGGGGCCCTAGTTTTCCTTATGGGGCACTCGTTGAGGGTTACCGTGCTCTGCAGCCATCAGCATGGGATATTCGACAGGATATTGTCGAGGCACCTATTACTCCCGAGTATGGAGAGTACTTGGCTCTGCACCCTCCTCCATGTATTACTATTCCGGATGAGCCAGTACCAGCACCAATGGCAGCACCAGCACCAGGTGTTCAGGTTGGTCAGAGATGGGGGAGAGATGATGACAGTAAGAGTAGCAGTGAGGATGACAGTGAGAGTGATGATAGCAGCGACGATAGCAGTGATGATGATGGAGGAGATTGGGGGAGACCGAGCGTAGCAAGTACCACAGAGCCATCTACTAGTGCGCCTCGTAAGAGGCAGGCTGTTGCTTCCTCGTCGGCAGATCCATCAGAGGTTGCAGGTCTACAGGTGCAGGTTCAGACCTTACAGGGATAGCTAGCACAGGTGCAGGGCTTACTAGCATAGACACAAGCTCAGATGCAGGCACAGCTAGCTACTGCACAGACACAGATTACCTCTCTGATTGGTGAGAGAGATGGGGCTCTATAGGCAGTAGCGACTGCACAGGCTCAACTAGCGGGTGTATGAGCACAGTTGACCACTGCCCAGGCACATATCACAGCCTTGACTGCAGAGCGAGATACTGTTAGACAGACATCTGAGACATCACAGGCTACTGCAGAGAGATTGCAGAGAGTGGCAGATGGGACCTCTGTGGCAGATTATATGCGAGAGGCGATGCGAGCAGGGGCTGAGATTGAGTTCTATAGGAGCCGTTATCATGAGTTTTTCCCCCCAGAGCAGAGAGTCAGTTATGCCCAGTCTCGCTCAGAGAGGACTCGTTCAAGGACAGTGAGTAGAGGCGTGACACAACCTCTTCCGAGAGATCTGAGAGATTTGAGAGATCCTGGGACATCTGGTGGTGGTCCTGATACTGGTGCGAGACCTACTCCTTCTGGTGCGAGTACCACTTGATATCAGTTGTGTACCTTTTGAGAGATATATACAGCCCTTTTTGACATGATGTTATTTTCATTCTTTTCAGACTTCATTGCATACTTGACACTTGATGAGATATATATGTGCAGCGGTTCGATTGATCTATGATATGTTCTACATGATTTATGTGATGGATGCATTTTAATTTTTATGTTTTATGATGATTTATTGTACTAGCTTGTATGGATGCATTAATGATGATGTGATATGATATTGATGATATATTTCCCTTCTTAATGAGATGTCATGTATGATAAGTAAAATGTGATGTGAATGAAATGATATATGGATGGAATGTAATATAGAATGAGATATAAATGATTGAGGTGTGTAATGAGATGTTATGTGATAGGTAAAATGATATGTGATATATGATATATAAAATGAGATGTGAGTGAAATGATGTAAATGAAATGAGATATTAATGAAATGTGAATGGATGAAATGTAATGAATGATGTAAATGAAATGAGATATTAATGAAATGTGAATGGTGAAATGTAATGAAAATGTAAATGAAATGAGATATTAATGAAATGTGAATGGACAAAATGTAATGAAAATGTATGATGAAAATATAAATGAATGATGATTTTGCAACTACATGATAATGACAATGTGATGAGACGTAAATGCATGATGTAACATAGCGTGTATATGATGCCACGAAATGAGATGGTTATTGTAAAATTTATGATGAGGTGAAGAAATGATTTTATATGCATGCCATTTCAAAAATTGTATGTGTCAAGTATACTCGATCTGTAATAAGAAAAGATAACATTCTTTGCAAATGAACCCTTGTAATTTGTGCAACCAGTACTCTGCATATGTATTATTATGAATGCAATCTATGTTTACCATGAAAACCTATTTTATCAATGCAAACCTAAGTGTCATTTCAATAATCTTTTTATTTTGCTTGGTATCATCACTAAGCCTTTAAAAATGTTGAAAGTGAATACAAGCATCAATGATATGAGATAGACCAATGATGACCTGAGTATTTCTTTCATGATTTTTGATTTTGCAAGCGAACACAAGCATCAAGGTATGAGATAGACCAATGATGACCTGAGCATTTCTTGTGTAAACAGACAAGAATTAATCATTTTCTTAAGTGAATCGGAATGTCATCCATGATACTTGGTAGAGCACTTCTCGCGACAATTCACAAAGTAATAATGACTAACTCACAAACAACAAACAAAGAAAAGGTATCATTCTCCTTCCTTGCTTCTCTTAGTTTTAATACATCATCGAGTAGCCCCAAAGAAAATGATAAGCAAATAATAAAAATAAAAAGCACAACAATTCAAATTCTACTTAATGTATTTTCAAATCATTATTCAGATTAGATCATCGATGTTTGAAATGTGTGTGTTGATGTTTGCATGATATTCTCAGCTGTTCGACCAAATGATGTAACCTAAAGACCTATACTAGGGGTCTCGGGGACTGATCAAAGATTAGTCTTGCCTACGTTATACACGCAGAGACCACGTAGTTCGACTGGCACAGACTCCATTTTCTGACTGATGTAGACTCTATTTTTGCGTTTTTGATTTTCTGAATGTTTTTGCGTGAATTTTCTGATTTTCTGATGTTTTTGGATTTTGATGGATTTTCTGATGTTTTTGGATTTTTATTTTTTTAATGTTTTTGGATTTTGATGGATTTTCTGATGTTTTTGGATTTTTTCAAGTATCGTCACTTAGTGTTGTCATGTTTGACTGCCTTTTCATTTAAGCTGAAAGCCCATTGTACCAAATAACACTAGGATGTTGCCCCCAAGCCAGGGTAAAACATGATATCCTTGCTATGATATGGATAGTGATAGTGATTATCTCAAATGATAGATGGAAATGATTTGAAAGGAAACAGTTGTAACAAAACTGTACCTAATAGATGGAAGAGTTGGTAAAAATCACAAGTAGCGCCTGTTTGCCAGGTTTTCATCACTTGTTTTTATTGTGTCCTTTTTCTTTTTCTTTTGTATTTTTTTTTTTTTGTTTTCCTGTTTTTTCGTCATCATGACGCCTGTTTGCCAGGTTTTCATCAAGACAACTTTATTGACTGTGCACTAGGTTTCCTCAAGTGTAGAATCGCCTGAGATGAATGCTATTCATGGGTTCCTCCGACATGTCACCTTCTGGTGTAGACACCCGGTATGCTCCTGATCCATAGACTGATATGATGACATAAGGCCCTATCCAGTTAGTTTCAAACTTGCCCTTCTTTTCTCTGTCTACTTGATTTCTAGGGTTTTCTCATAGGACCAAGTCTCCGATCTGGAAGACTCTAGGCTTAACCCTCTGATTATAGTTCCTAGACATCCTTTGTTGATAAGCTGTCAAATGATTGACAGCTTGTTGTCGACGTTCATCAAGTAGCTCTAATTCTTGAAGTCTAGAGATCCTATAATCTTCATCTGAAATGAGTCCCTTTAGTGAAACTCGAAGGGATGGAATTTCTACCTCGATAGGTAATATTGCCTCTGATCCATAGACAAGAGCATATGGTGTAGCTCCTGTTGGTGTTCTGATGCTAGTCCTGTAAGCCCAAAGAGCAGGGTTAAGCTGAACGTGCCAATCACGCCCTACCTCATTTACAGTCTTCTTGAGAATCTTGAGGATTTTTTTGTTTGAAGCTTCAGCCTGTCCATTACCTTGAGGGTAATACAGGGTTGAAAAGCGATGTTGAATGTGGAACTTTTCACACAGCTCTTGGACGTCTTGGTTCTTAAAAGGCCTGCCATTATCTGTGATGATTGACTGGGGTATCCCATATCTACAAATGAGATAATTTAGTATGAAAGATGATATTTGCTTCCCAGTGATTGTGGTTAAGGGAACCGCCTCCACCCATTTTGTAAAATATTTTGTTGCTGTGATAATGAACTTGTGTCCATTAGATGAAGATGGGTTTATTTTCCCTACCAAGTCCAATCCCCACTGACAGAAAGGCCATGTAGTTGCAAATGGATGGAGCTCCTGTGCTGGTGCATGTATAAGGTTGCCATGAATTTGACATTTTTGGCATCTCTTAACAAACTGGTAAGATTCTTGCTCCATGTGTGGCCAGTAATACCCTAAACGAAGGAGTTTCTTGGCTAAAGATAATCCACTTGAATGTGTACCACAAATTCCTTCATGGACCTCATGTAAAGTAGAAGCAGATTCGTTATGTTCTAAACAATGTAAAAGAGTACCATCTAGGCCTCGACGGTAAAGGGTGTCAGCAATAATGGTATGTTTGCGGATTGGCATATGAAGTTGCGCTTTTGGTTGCGAGAAAGATTTGGGGGTAAGATATTATCTTTTAGATAAGTATAAATGTCTCCATAAATGGAAGATGGAGTACTATCCAAAAGGCTTATGGTTTGGGATTTGGGATTTGCGTATGCAGGGTTTGACACTTGTTCCACAATAAATCGATAACGATCTTGTGTTTCAGGCATTTGTAGAAGAGATGCTATTGTGGCCATGGCATCTACTGCTTTATTCTCTGATCTTGGTATCTGCTCAAATTTGATATCTATGAAGTATTTCTTTAGATCATCTACCAGTCTTTTGTATAAAATCAGTGTGTCATCCTTGGTTTGGTAATCATTGTTGACTTGATAGATGATTAACTGAGAGTCTCCATATACCTGTAGTTCTGTGATTTTCCAGTCAACAGCCACTGTAATTCCAAGGATCAAAGCTTCATATTCTGCCACATTGTTAGTGCAACAGAAGGAAAGCCTGTAAGATCGTGGAATTGTGTGCCCAAGAGGTGTGACAAATAAAATTCTTGCCCCTGATCCATGTTGTGTATAAGATCCATCAAAGTAGAGTTGCCATGGTTGTGTTGTAATGTTAAGGATATCCACATCAGGAAATTCCATGGTCATAGGATGATAGTCTGACAATGGAGCTTCTGCTAATTGGTCGGTGATGACTTGTCCTTTGATAGCTCACCTTTCAACATACTGAATGTCAAACTCACTGAGGAGCATGACCCACTTTGCCAACCTTCCTGTTAAAGCTGCTTTGCTCAGTAAATACTTGAGGGGATCAATTTTTGCAACGAGCTTGACAGTGTGAGTGAGCATATAGTGTCGCAATTTTTGTGTTGCAAATACTACTGCTAAGCATGATTTTTCAATGAAAGTGTAGTTTACTTCATGTCCATTGAGTGTCCTGCTGATATAGTATATTGCTTGTTCCTTCCCTTCTCTATCTTCTTGTGCTAGCAAGGCTCCTAAAGAGATATCTGTTGTTGCAATATATAGCAATAATGGCTTGTCTTCACTGGGTGGCACCAAGATTGGTGGTGTCATCAAATAATGCTTGATTTGATTGAAAGTACTCTCACACTGTTCATCCCATTTAAAAGACACATTTTTATGCAAAAGATGGTTGAATGGATGACACCGATCTGCTAGTTGAGAGATGAATCTTTTGATGGACTGTAGTCGGCCTTGTAGAGATCTCAATGTGTTGATATTCTTAGGAGGTGGCATTTCCATAATGGCTTTAACTTTTGCTGGATCTACTTCAATTCCTTTTGTAGAAACTATGTATCCAAGGAGTTTTACTGATGTTACTCCAAAGGCACATTTCTTGGGATTTAATCTGACTTTAAATTTCTCCAATCTATCAAATATTTTTCCTAGTATCACAAGATGTCCTTCTCTGGTGTAAGATTTGGCTAAGATGTCGTCCACATAGTCCTCCATGAAGGTGTGCATCATGTCATGGAAGATTGTTGTCATAGCACACTGGTATGTAGCTCCTGCATTCTTTAACCCGAAAGGCATGACGTTCCAGCAAAAGGTGCCCCATGGACATGTAAATGCTGTCTTTTCTTGGTCTTCAGGAGCTATTTCGATTTGATTGTATC
>VDFB02211572.1:0-18627 GCA_007258455.2 Sequoia sempervirens
AACCTCTTTGGACTCATTGGGAGGCACATATACCTTGTATAACTCAGGTATATTGATGTTGTTTCACTTGGGGAATCTCATTTTAGTGGGTTGAATGTATTTTGGCAGTTGCTATCATATTACTACCTCATTAGCAGTTGGATTGTAATTGTTAATATCATTTTATCTGGAAACTCCTATTAGCGAAAACTTTAATTTGGTAAGTACCATTTAGTACCGAATTTAAGCTCTTATCTGGGAATTCGCTGCCTACCCCTTGAATAGGAGGCATCTTTCATTATCCACTAAATAAGTGGCTTCTTGTACTAACCCCACTGCACAAGTGGTTCCTGCTTTGCACTCACCACTGAAAAGCGGAAGTGTTGTGAGTTGTTTTACTTTTAGTTTGTACCACTGCATAAGTGGAAGTTTATTACTCACCCCATTGAACAAGTGGTTACTTTCAAGCATTGCAATGTAAACCTTGCCAACGTATGCTATCACCTTGTCCACATCAAGATCTGGGTGATCAAAAAGTGGAAGGTAGTTGATTTTAGTTGATTATCTTGATTATGTTTCTAATGCTAACAAGTTGCAAAAATCAAAAAATTTAGGGTGGATATTACACAACATCAAATTTTCCAAGTTTTTGAAGATGACAAACATAATTTTGGAATTCATAAGAAATTATGGGAGTTTTGAAAATCAAATTATTGATGAATCTCACCATATCCAAATGAAACAAAGATGCTGAAGAAGGTGAAGCAACTGCAATGAATATGACAAGCATTTCAAAAGAAACGGTTGCTTTGAAGAGAATCTTTGATTTAGGCCCTAGAGCCAAATAGAGGATACATTTAGACTCAGAAGGTCACAAATGTGAACACTACAATATGGGAAACTAAAGCACGTTTTCATTGGAAAATCCTGCTCTCTTAAAGAGAAAGAAAATACCATTGTTGTACTTAAATATTTCAAAGAAGTCATTTCTTGAGGTTATGAGAATCTAAAAACAATTGACTCCATCAATTATCATTCATAATATCCTTTGAGAAGCCAAATGTGAATCCCTTTGACAAAAACATTCACCCATTAACTCTTTTATTAGAACTTTGATATTCAAAGAATTTAAGAAGTTATTGTGAACAAAGATCATCTTCTAGTTACAGACATCTAAAATGGGTTGCACCTATACCAAAAAAGAAAAATCATGAAATTCGACTTTGTGTAGATTTCATAATCATTAATAAAGTTTTTGAAAAGGACAATTATACACCGTTATCTCTAGATAAAGTTCTTCAAATTGTAAGTGGTTACCATATAATGTCCTTTCTTAATGGTTATTCAGGTTAAAATCAAGTGTTGCTCAAATATGAAGATAGATTGAAAACCACATTCACCACAAAATGAGGAATGCTTGCATATAGAAGGATGTCATTTGACTTATTAGTACTAGACCAACATTCCAAGAGCCAAAGAATATAACATTTAAAGGTCTAGTTGGTAAATACATTATTATTTATATGAATGATTTGGGAGTTGTAATGTCAAACATTGCATACCTTTGTTACATCCCCTCTTAACTTAAACATGTTTATGACAATGGAATTATGGTCATTATGTTAGTTGCAAGTAACTGTTTTTCATGCGAATGTGAAATTGAGGATAAAATAATTGTTTTATATGTCGTAACTATAAATGTGAATGATTTTCTTATATATGCGAAAATGTATATGATGATGAGATTATATTTAAACATGTGAATATATGTCGAGAATGGTCTAACCCTAGTCTTTTTGTCAAGTGGTTGTTGGATCATCAACACTCGAGGGGAAAGGGAAATATCATCAAGGAGAGGTTGTGGTTAACAGAGGATCAAAAATTATCATTTCGCCATGAGCCGGTGTAAGACGGTTGTGATTAAATCGTAACCTAGGTCATATTTCATTAATTAAATAAATATCCTTGTAAGTCAATTTAAAATGTGCTTCATCTTATATCTCTTTGAGTCATATACTTCTTCTTGAGCACACTTTGGGTGTTATCATCATAAGATAATTAAGATAAAATTTAATAAATAAACTCCTAGCCAATGGGTGAATATTAAATTTAGTTAAATAGAATTCAGCTAGGCACCGGTGTGGGAAAGGTGGTAACTCTCCGCCACCTTACCACTTCCCTTTCTTAAAACGTGTTGATGTGTGTGCTCTTTGTGACACACCAAACATTAGAATAAAACGCCCAAAGACACCTTATCCTCTCTTGAAAACCACTAATTTATGCAGATTGGGTGAGAAGATCATATACATTCCAAGGTTTCTTCTATCAAGTCTTGATGTGTGGATAAGCTCAATGGTCATTGTGATATGCTAGTACACAAAGGGACTTACACTAGCTTGTTCAATCTACAATGAAGGTTTGGAAATGAAGCTCATGGTTTGAGTCTTCAAACAACTGGAAAAGAGATAAGGCTTAGAAGTTCTAATCTACTCCTAAGAATTCAAGAGACAAGATTGACTTGATGAAACAATAACCATGATTTCGCTCGCCCCACACTTAGGATTAATCTACACAGAGGTGCAATCTTCAAGGAGGTGTTTATGATTTTCACGCCAAGGAATAACTACCATCAAATTGAACAATATTTATCCGCATAGGAAGCATTCACAAAGTAAGTGTAATGTCCCCTTCTAAGCTTGACGCTTCAAAGGACCGCTACCTTTCGCTGGGGAACCCGTGAGGCTAGTTCGAAGTTAAAAAATTAGGGTTTCCTTTAATTTTGAGGAGGTCATTGTTCTGGAGATGTCAGCTTTAATGGCGGATTCCTTCGGTTTTCAGAGGGGCTTCAAGTAGTTGGTATGACTATTCCGGCATTCTGGGTACTTTTTGGAATTTACTATTTTTAGTAAATTCTATTTTTGGCAGTTTGGCAGATGATGTTCAGCTCGGTTGACTTCCTGTTTCAATGGTCAGATGTTTGGATCAGCTTTGGCTTCAGTGCACCTCCGGAGGGATAAGTTAAGTTATTTCATTAAAGGCACATTTAAATATTATATTTTAATGTTGACCTTGGGCTTAGAAGTAATGACTTAAAGATGTTTTAAAAAGGGGCCATTGAGGGTGGCGCCCTCATTAAATGATTATTTTAATTATTGCCTAAGTCAAGCAAGATGATGTGGGGCGCACTTTTCAAGATGGACTTTTAATTAAAATATCATTTATTAATGCTTTGAGGAGAAGGTACGCCTTCTTGAGAAGATGAAAGTTTTGACCTAAAAGCTGTTTCTAGGGTTTCGTGAAGTCAAGCAGAAATTATAAAAAGGGAGTCTTGTGCATCATTTGGGGCATCTTGGAAATTACACTGTTATGCTGCCGGATTGATTCTGGATTGTTCGAGGGATGAAGACCTCCTAGTTTGGGCATCTCTTCTCGTTTGAAAGACAACGACTAGTGATGATTAGTAATCTACTTGTGAGTGCATCTTAGCTATTTCATTTGTGTTCATTTTTGCATTGGGAAATCTGTTTTGAGTATTTTAGTGTTTCAGCTTATTGCGTTTTTATACACAGCAGATTGCATGTTTCATTCATATATTGGAAAATACAAAAATAGTCTTTCTGGGTATTAGCTCATTCTTTTGTTTGTCTGAAGCTCATCATATCTCCTCACATTTTATAGTGCTTGCACTTTCATTTCCTTTTAAAAAGAAAAATCGCTTCTTTCTCCTTAAGGCCGCACTATTTGTGATTCCTTTGGGATTTGTGCATTGTGATTTCCTTGAGTTTGGGGTCGGGGTTAAGGTTCTAGATTGGGCGCATTCTTCATATTAGTCTATTGCATCTTGGTTTGGGCCATTTGAGTGAGTTGTGAGGGAGCTACAAGCATTTATATCTATTCACAAGGCTGCTGTTTTTAACCAGCAATATACAGATTTGTAGAAGCAGAAAAAACAGATCGTCTTTTGTAAAAGTTGTAATGATTCTTATGGCTTATTGAGCTCGGTCAAGAAGAGATTGTAATGTATTGCATGAATCATATATATACGGTTCTAACATCTTGACAGGCATATGATCTTATATTGTAAACTGACCAGTAGTACTGGCAGTCATTACCCAGCTTGTTGCTTGAATTGGTATTGTTCAATTATCATTTGAAGTTGTAATAGATAGATCTCCGCCCTATGGTCGCTACTATCCCACTCCGGGCTAGAAAGCACATTCTGGGTGTTGAGGGTTTCCAATTTTCGGCAATTTCCTTCAAGTAGTAGATTTTGTATTCAGCATTTTCTTTCAAGCAGTAGATCTTGTAATCACTCCGTCATATGGTCGCCCCTCACTCCGCTTTGGATTGGGTAGCACATACTTGACGTTGAGTTCCTTTCTGCAAGTAGAGTAGAAGACCCTCTGACCAATGCTCATCCTCAGCGGTGCCATTCTGGTTAGAGTTGTTTCTTATACGTTTTGGTTTTCTCATCTAACCTTAACGGGTGCACTGTCGTAATTTGTTAATTGTAAAAATCAAAAAATTGGCTCGGAATATTTCAGTGGTATCAGAGCCATCATCCTGCCATCCTGTGAAATCAGCCTTCTATGAGTGACAGAGAACAGAGGTATTTGGCAAGAGTATACAAGAGAGGTACAGTTCAGACTCAGTTGCATCAAGCCCCAGAAGGTCACACAGCTTCCGAGGTTTTGAGGGCTAATTGGGAGCCTTCGCAAGAAACAGAAATGGGGGATAACGAAAGAAGTTCTGGCAACAGAGGTGACAATGGGAAGGGTATAGACAATTCAGCCAATTTGGGGCAAGGACTCGATAAGAAGATGGATGCCATGATGGATATGTTTTCTCTCCTGTTGGGGAGATTGGGTCCCAATATTCCACAACCCAACACAGGGCATACCGGGGAGCACAGTGCTTCCAACCCGCACAATGGTCATGTTGCCCAACCTGCAGTGAGCAACACTTACATTTCTGCTAGACCATTCAAACCCACGTTTCTGACACCAGCAATCCCACAGCCTGATCCTGAAGAAAATATTTCACCCTTGGAGAGGGTGAGGATAGGCCGAACAGAGTATGACACTCTTTCTGATGAAGTAAAACTTGAGATGTCCTTCAATGATTACATGGAGTATCGGAGGAAGGATAGAGGCCAAGGTAGGAACTATGATCAAAGAAGAACCCCAGCACAAGGAGATTGGAATCAAGCTCTCAACAAGGTTACGCTTGCCCATTTTGATGGAAGCGATAATAATTCTGCTCGAGCCTGGTTACAAAAACTAGACAACTACTTGGCACTTAGGCCAATGGCTGAAGAAGAAGCGATTAGATTCGCTACGCTACACCTAGATGGGGTGGCACATGAATGGTGGTACCATGGCCTAGTCACCTTAGGTCATGGGTCTATCACTAGATACGATGAATTCTCCAATAGATTCATTGAAAGGTTCGAGAAGAAGGACCCAGAAGTGCACTTTAGGGAATTGGCACAATTGAGACAATATGGCACCGTGGATGCCTACATAGCTGAGTTCCAAAGACTTTCAGTTATGGTCACTGGAATCACAGAGAGAAGATTAGTAATCCTATTCACTGAAGGATTGATGGAGCCAATCAAGGGTTGGATCAAAGCTTTTGATCCACCGTCCCTACAAGAAGCAATGAAAAAAGCTAGAAACATGGAGTGGGCTGCCCCCAAAGCAAAGTTCCATCCCAAACCAGCTTTTCACAAAGGAGACAGAGGGAAAAAGTTTCATCAGAAGCCTCATCATAAGGAGTTTAAACCTCAGAAACCTCCTGGCTCAAGATTGGATCCAGAGACTATCAATGAACTCCGTAGGAAAGGTTTATGTTTCCGTTGTTGGGAAAAATGGTCACAAGATCATGTGTGCCCCAAGGGAGCTAAGATTCATCAAATTGAGTTCTATACAGCTGATGAAAGCAATTCTGATTTTTCTGATCAGCAAGCTGACTTTGAGGACAGCGATGAAGAAAATACTCCAGAAGAGTCTGAAGGTGAAAAAGAAAGTGGTGGTACATTGGCTCAGCTTTCGAGCTTCCAAAAGAATGAGTCCTTTAAAGTTCGGGGAATGATCAAAGGGCAACGTATTGTTGCTTTGATTGACACTGGTGCAACACATAACTTCATAGACGAAGTTGTGGTGGCAAAGAAAGGATTGCAAACAGAAGACTTTGAAGGGTTCAGAGTTATGGTTGCGGATGGGTTTCACATCTCATGCACCAAGAGGATTCCGAACATGTCAATGCAATTGGGCAATTACGAAGTCAAGGATGACTTCTATGTGGTCAGTATTGGAGATACGGATGCTGTCCTTGGCATTCAATGGCTGCGATCTCTTGGAGAGATCTCTCTAAATCTGCAAACTATGGAGTTGAAGTTTCAATCCGATGGGAAGAAGGTGGTGTTGAGAGGTATGTCAAATGGTGGTCCTCGGATTGTATCATTCAAGAGGATGGCGAAGTTGATACGTCATGATCAAGTGGAATGGGCTGCTGAGTGCATGATTCTTCCAGCAAGTCCAGCTGAAACTAAAGAAGAGCATCCTCCTGATATCCGATCTTTACTCACCAAAAAGAGTAAAGTGTTTGCTGATTTACCTCCTGGACCTCCCCCTGATCGAGGTTCAGAACACATAATAGAGCTCAAGGAAGGAGCTAAACCGGTGATCACAACTCCATACCGGTATCCGAAGAGGCAAAAGGATGAGATTGAGAAGAATATCCGAGAACTTTTGGAGATGGGTTTCATACGCCCAAGCAAGAGCCCCTTTGCTTCTGCAGTGGTTCTTGTAAAGAAGAAGGATGGTACCATGCGCATGTGCGTGGACTATCGTGCTTTGAACCAAAGCACTATCAAGAATAGATACCCCATTCCCAGAATAGATGAGCTCATTGATGAGCTACATGGGGCTAAGTTCTTCTCAAAGATTGATCTAAGATCCGGTTACCATCAGATAAGGATGAGGGGATCAGATGTGGAAAAGACAGCTTTCAGATGTCACTATGGCCACTTCGAATTCTTAGTCATGCCATTTGGTTTGACTAATGCACCGGCCACCTTTCAGTCTTGCATGAACCGTGTGTTTCAGAATCAGTTAAGGCGGTTTGTGCTGATATTTTTTGACGACATTCTGATCTACAGCAAGACTTGGGAAGATCACCTCAAGCACTTGGAGGAAGTGCTTAGTATCATGGAATCTGAGAGTTTGTTCGCAAAGGCTTCCAAATGTGAATTTGGAATGGTGGAGTTATTATACCTTGGCCACGTAATCAGTGCTGAGGGAGTAAAGGTGGATCCGGAGAAGATCAAAGCCGTGGTTGATTGGCCACCACCTGAAAGTTTGACACAGTTGAAAGGTTTTTTGGGCCTTTGTGGTTTCTATCGGAGGTTTGTTAAGGGGTATTCTCAAAATGCGGCTCCCCTTACTGATCTCACCAAAAAGGGAGCCTTTGTTTGGTCAGAAAAGGCTCAAGTTGTGTTTGAAAAATTTAAGAAGATCATGAGCTCGTGCCCAGTTTTGGCTATCCCTGATTTCTCTAAGCCATTCGAGCTGCAGTGTGATGCATCGGGTGAAGGAGTTGGTGCTGTCCTGATGCAAGACAAACACCCTATTGTGTTTGAAAGCCGGAAATTACGGGGTGTGGAAAGGTCATATTCAACTTATGACAAAGAAATGCTTGCCATTATGCATGCATTAGCCAAGTTCTGACAGTACTTGGTGGGGAATAAGTTCGTGGTTAAAACAGACCACAATAGCCTCAAGCATTTTATGCACCAGAAGGATTTAAATGAGAGGCAACAGAAATGGGTAAGTAAGCTTCAAGCTTACGACTTTGACATTGAATATGTCAAAGGGAAAAATAATGTAGTGGCCGATGCTCTCTCCAGAAGGCCTCATCTTAGCTTATTGTGTGAGCTTACTGCAGATTGGAGAGACATGTTGCTTGCTGATTATGCAAAAAATCAGTTTGCAACCAGCATTCTGGAAGGTACTTTCCATGATGAAAAGTACCAAGTGGTTGAGGGTTTGATTCAGTATAAGGGTAGAATCTTTCTGGTAGTCGATTCTAAGCTCAAGAAGAAGATTCTCTTGAATTTTCATGACATTCCAGTTGCTGGTCACCAAGGGTTTTTCAAGACCTATAGGCAGATCCGAGAAAGGTTTTCTTGGAAAGGTTTGAAGAAGGAGGTTCAACGTTACATTCAGGAATGTCCTGTTTGCCAAGCAAATAAAAATGAGCACACCTTACCAGCCGGTTTGCTGCAACCACTTCCAATTCCCAATCAAAAATGGGAAAGCATTTCAATGGATTTCATCACTGGGTTGCCCAAGGCCCAAGGGAAGGATTGCATTTATGTGGTAGTTGACAGGCTCACCAAGTTTGCTCATTTCTTTGCCATTACCAGCACTTTTTCTGCAGCCCAAGTTGCAGGTTTGTTTTTTCGAGAAGTGTTTAGACTTCATGGTTTGCCTAAGAATATTGTAAGTGATAGGGACAGTAAGTTCCTAAGTACCTTTTGGCAGGAAATTTTTAGAATGAGTGGTACTGTGCTCACCCCAAGCACGAGTTATCACCCCCAAACTGACGGGCAAACAGAAGTGGTGAACAAGTGGCTAGAAGGCTACTTGAGAAACTATGTGTCAGAACAGCAGAAAGCTTGGGTTAAGTGGCTGCATATAGGCGAGTACTGTTACAACTCTACCTTCCATATGTCAATCAAAATGTCCCCCTTCTTGGCACTCTATGGGTATGAAGCACCCAGCTTTGCAGATTTGGTGTTTGGTGACAGCAAAGCTCCTTTAGCCAAGGATTTGTTGCAGCATAGTCAGGACATAATGAGGTCCTTGAAGGAGAATTTGCAGATTGCACAAACCAGCGTAGTTGTGGCGCCGACTGCATGATTGAGCCGCCTTTGAGGTTGTGGGATATGGGTCTATCTCCTCAAGCATAACTCCATACCTAACTCTCAAGCAGAGTGGGAGCCGAAGCTCAAACCTCGCCTTCTATGGGCTTAGGTCAATGAAGGTTTGGGGCCGTTGGAGCCATGAGTTGGAGCTACCTCTCGATAGCAGTAGAAAGTGCATAACGCCTTCCACGGTCTCACCGGCTCTTGACACAATGTGGCGCTTCTTCACAGCTTGCCACCATTGACGAGGAAGGATGCTGGTTCGTTCCCGAGTCGATACTTGACTTCAGAGAACGTTCATTGAGGAATAGAACTATCAGAGAATGTTTGGTGAAGTGGAAGAACCTGCCTATGGAGGATGCAACGTGGGAAAGTGATGAGATATTGCAAAGACTTAGGCTTGCAATTGCTTGAGGACAAGCAATCTTGTGGGAGGGGCGGATCAGAATGTCCCCCTTCTAAGCTTGACAGTTTCAGTGACCGTTGGCCTTTCGTTGGGAACCCGGAGGCTAGTCGGAAGTTAAAATTAGGGTTTCCTAATTTTGAGGAGGTCATTGCTCGGAGATGAAGTTTTTAATGGCGGATTCCTTCTGGGTTTTCGTGAGGGTCAGCAGCTGGTATGATCATTCGCATTCTCGGTACTTTTGAATTTACTATTTTAGTAAATTCTATTTTGGCAGCCATGATGATGTTCACCGGTTGACTCGCTTCAATGGTCGATGTTTGGATCGTACTTTGGTTTCGCACTGAGGATAAGTTACGTTATTTCATTAAAGGCACATTTAAATATTATATTTTAATGTTGACCTTGGGCTTAGAAGTAATGACTTAAAGATGTTTTAAAAAGGGGCCATTGAGGGTGGCGCCCTCATTAAATGTTTATTTTAATTATTGCCTAAGTCAAGCAAGATGATGTGGGGCGCACTTTTCAAGATGGGCTTTTAATTAAAATATCATTTATTAATGCTTTGAAGAGAAGGTACGCCTTCTTGAGAAGATGAAAGTTTTGACCTAAAAGCTGTTTCTAGGGTTTCGTGAAGTCAAGCAGAAATTATAAAAAGGGAGTCTTGTGCATCATTTGGATCATCTTGGAAATTACACTGTTATGCTGCCGGATTGATTCTGGATTGTTCGAGGGATGAAGACCTCCTAGTTTGGGCATCTCTTCTCGTTTGAAAGACAACGACTAGTGATGATTAGTAATCTACTTGTGAGTGCATCTTAGCTATTTCATTTGTGTTCAGTTTTGCATTGGGAAATCTGTTTTGAGTATTTTAGTGTTTCAGCTTATTGCGTTTTTATACACAGCAGATTGCATGTTTCATTCATATATTGGAAAATACAAAAATAGTCTTTCTGGGTATTAGCTCATTCTTTTTGTTTGTCGGAAGCCATCATATTCTCCAGTTCTCATATTTTATAGTGCTTGCATCATTTTTAAAAAGAAAATCGCCTTTTTCCTTAAGGCCGTACCATTTAGATTCCTTGGGATTTGTGCATTGTGATTTCCTTGAGTTTGGGGTCGGGGTTAAGGTTCTAGATTGGGCGCATTCTTCATATTAGTCTATTGCATCTTGGTTTGGGCCAGTTGAGTGAGTTGTGAGGGACCTACAAGCATTTATATCTATTCACAAGGCTGCTGTTTTTAACCAGCAATATACAGATTTGTAGAAGCAGAAAAAATAGATCGTCTTTGTAAAAGTTGTAATGATTCTTATGGCTTATTGAGCTCGGTCAAGAAGAGATTGTAACGTATTGCATGAATCATATATATACGGTTCTAACATCTTGACAGGCATATGATCTTATATTGTAAACTGACCAGTAGTACTGGCAGTCATTACCCAGCTTGTTGCTTGAATTGGTATTGTTCAATTATCATTTGAAGTTGTAATAGATAGATCTCCGCCCTATGGTCGCTACTATCCCACTCCGGGCTAGAAAGCACATTCTGGGTGTTGAGGGTTTCCAGTTTTCGGCAATTTCCTTCAAGTAGTAGATTTTGTATTCAGCATTTTCTTTCAAGCAGTAGATCTTGTAATCACTCTGTCATATGGTCGCCCCTCACTCCGCATTGGATTGGGTAGCACATACTTGACGTTGAGTTCCTTTCTGCAAGTAGAGTAGAAGACCCTCTGACCAATGCTCATCCTCAGCGGTGCCATTCTGGTTAGAGTTGTTTCTTATACGTTTTGGTTTTCTCATCTAACCTTAACGGGTGCACTGTCGTAATTTGTTAATTGTAAAAATCAAAAAATTGGCTCGGAATATTCTTGAAGCTCACAATTTTTGCACTTTACACATTGAACGAAAATCATCCATTCAAAGAAAGTATGAGCAAAAGTTTCACCATAAATCAATACTTATTAGATCTTGCCTTCGTCTAACATACATGAAATAAAATCTAACTATGATGAGGGATAAGAACCATGCAAACTCCAAAATAAAGAAGTAATCACCATCAATTCGAACAATGTATTACTTATTACTTTGGCAGTCATATGCAACAATTTACTTATATCAACATGTTTTGCAACATGCTCCCATGCTTTACAAATGAGGGATGAGCTCAATTTATAGGCTCCCCAATTACAATTCAATGGCCAAGATTGATTTAGGATCAATGGACAAGATTACAAAATAAAACCCTAATTAGAGCTTGTCATAACTAACTCCTTCTTGACCAATGAGAAAATTACATTCAAGGACACTTGTCCTTTTGCTAAATATTAACCCACAATAAAATAGAAAGTTGTTGCATGCTGATTGGAAATCACCCTGATTGTTGGAAGATGACGCAGGAGCCACCTCAGCCAAGTGTTGGAGGTCTTCCTTGGTCACTTTGTTTTTCTTCCACGTGCCTGCCTTAGAATATTTTCCTTGTCGATGACTCTGTCCTTTGCGCTTGTTCCTTACTAGCTTTGATCTTGGATTCCTTTTGCGACTTTGGCTTCTTCTTCTCGCCTATATTGGAAGTCTCGCCTTGGAGCTAATACATGTTTAGACTTGAAGTTATTAAACTTTTCTTTCTTGATTTATTTTGAAATTCCTACAGTTTATGAATTTGGAGAAGAAACTCCTTATGCTTTCAGCCACAATGGAGGAAATTGGAACTTTTTCTATGAAGTATCTCCCATACTTAGCCAAATTTTGGCTATTCAAGTTCATTTTGTAACACCTTCACACAGACCACTACTTAGCCAAGATTTCAGATGAACTTTGCATGTGGATTTGTCTTCAATTTTGAATTTGGCTTGTGCTATGTAGGACAAATTCCATCCTTGGACAAGGATTTTATTCACGTCCTCTTTACTTTTCCTCTTTATTCCTCTTGTTTTCCTTCCAACACTTAGTCAATTTTCTGAAATTTTCTCCTTGGGTGGACCTTACTTTGGTCTTGCCATCCACTCTTAATGCCAAAGTCGGACTTTGCATCATGCTTGCCATTGTGCTTGAATGTTAGGACATGCCTTCTTTAAGCAAAGTCAGACTTTACTCATGTTTGGACAATCATTTCTTGGGCAAGGTCAGACTTTCCATGGGTTTGGACGTTTTTCTTTCTAGCCAAGTCGAATTTTCCTCATCTTATGCCAAGGAAAACTTTGCTAACACTTAAACATTTTTCTCCCTTGGCCAAAGTCGGACTTTGAAATGGTTTGAACATCCTTCCCTTGGGCAAAGTCGGACTTTGTCATGCTTGTGCCATTCCTCAGTTGAGCAAAGTCGGACTTTGTCAATTGTCTGCCATTGTGCAGGCAGACTTTGCCTTATCTTTGCCACTTCCCTTAGTGTTGTTGGATGTTTGCAGCCGGTCTCTACTTCCAAAATCCCTTATGACATGATAATAAATTAAATAATAGCCTAGGGCTATTTAATTTATATGATATCGATTTATTGAAGAGACACAATCATTGGTTATCATATTTAATTATTGTAATGGCACGAATTAATGAAGAGGCACGATTTGCTAATGAGGCCGACCTCTTGCATGGATGCGATTTCATTTGGAGAGGTGCATCCTTCTATGCTGGGCCGACTTATGTTTTGAAAGGTCATGTCTCCTATTATATTGTATATATACTTGGTGGAGTCTCATTGTTTCATCATCGAATTAGTTCATTCTTCATCTCAAGTGCGAGTTCTTCATCAAGGCAGATCGACATAGTAGAAGGCTGAGATTTCATCAACATTTACTTCATTGTTTCTGTGTTGCATCATACTTTGGTGCTTGTATTTAGGCCTTCATATCGGCCTCTTGTAAGGAGATCATTGTTGTGCTGATTCAATAAATAAGCGATATATTGTTGCTGGGTTTTTCTCCCTCAAGAGGAGGGTTTTCCCAGGGAATCTGTCGTGTTATTGTGTCTAATTTTGAATTAAATTCTGTCTCTAATCTGATCATATAATCTAACAAGTGCCAAGGTCAAACTTTCCTCCTATCTTGCCATTGTGCAAGGCGGACTTGGAGCTTGTCTTGAAATTTTCTTCCCAAGGCATCCATACTTAATCACTTTTTTTTTTAATTTCCCTTCCTCCTCTTGGATGGGCGGACTTCATGAACGTCATGTCATGCCTTCCTTGACTTGGGCGGACTTTCCTTCAAACTTGCCATAAGGTTAGGCAGACTTTCCAATGGTCTTGACATTGTCACTTTTTGTGGGGCGGACTTCTTGATGCTCAAGACATTTCTTGGCAGACTTGTCTTCATCCTTGACATTTCCTATCCTACTTCCTCCAAGCGGACTTCACCTGTGCTTACATTGAGTATGGCGGACTTCATGGATGTTTTGTCATTGCTTTTCCCTGAGTATGATGGACTTCATGATGATTATTCCATGAATTTCTTGCTACCAATCTTGTCTACTTTTGGATCATCAAGCCCTTGCTATGTGATTTTTCCTTGATTTTTCATGATTTTCTTAATTTTTGCTTGGTTTTTCATGATTTTTACTTCTGGTGGCCTGAATTTTTTATTCTAAAAATGGAAATGTTGACTACATGACCTGGGTTGACTTTCCAAAAATAGAAAAAGAAAAATCCCTAAAAAATAGGAAGTGTCAGAATTGGACAAAAGCAATGGTATCCTCTGTCCTGCGGACCGGAGCAGACTTTGACGATTCCAGGCTTGGATTCTCAACTTGGCTCGGATGACTCATTAAAACTTTAACTCCTCATTGTAAAAGAAACATGGTAATTAGCAGTTGTGACGCCAAGGCAAAAAACCTAAAAAGCAAAAACAAAGGGTGCCCATTTGCAATGGGGCGATGTGTGAAAAGGTCACAACAAAACATTCAAGAGAGGAGCTCATGAGACATGCACACAAGAAAATCTTGGAGTCTCGACGTTGAAGAGATCTCACTCTTTTAACAAGCATTCAATTCCTTCTTTTGGTTTCTTCACTTAATCGCCGCATTCTGGCTTGGACAATCTCCCATTCATTTGTAATGAGCAAAACTCAAAAGCTCTCCTTTCTCAGTCGAGCAATAAGAACCTCATTCTTTTCCTCCTATTTTCACTTTTGGTGTACCTCTGATTTGAGAAACCTTCCTTCGATATCATCTGCAATTTCCCGTCTTGCTTACACATTGATTCCTCTCATAAAATCTTGCCCTCTGTCGGCATCTCTTCTGGGTGGCAAACCAGATTTAAAATTCTTGGTTGTGTTAGTTGGAAAGGCTGGTCTCTGTGTTCAAGTTTTGTTTACTAGGAAGCATATGTTTCCTCTGTAGCCGTCTCTAATCCTACTTTGGTAGAATGGACGAAGCTGCCCTATCAAATTGTTTGGCATCTTTAAAAAAAAAAAAGTCCAAAGTATCTCCTTCGAGCTTCAAACCCATTCTATCTAGGCACGTAATAGAAGCCTTTAGTGCAATAAAATTCTAATATCGAAAGATCTTAATCTTGTTTGAAATCATCCTAATGAATAGTTTATTTCGATGCATTTTCTTTGCTTGAGGAGATTATAATGTGAACAGTTCTTGTTATATCTTTTCATACCAATAAAGACATTCTCATCTCGAATTTGTAAATTTGATAAGCTTTCTCATTCTTGGTCAATGTCGACCCTATATGTTTAATTCAATCTTCATTGAAATTACTTTGTTGTCGCCTTGAACTAAGCCGAACACTTTTCTACTCTGTCATATCATATTCGAATTGGTATTGGGCTACCTTCACAACCAAAACGAGTCCTCTATGTGGAGTATGTACATTAAAGTTTTGAAAATCCTCTTTGTCGATTTAATATTTCTTTATATAAAACCCTATGGTTAAGATTTAACCTCGAATTAAGAAGAAAATGGTAAACAAACTTTCCATTGTGAATTAGACTTAGATATGAGAATTATCATGTCGAGCAAGGGTGAGAGTGCTGATGGCACAGGAGTGCTAATAATTATAATATTAAAAATCCTTGGCCAAGGTATGATGCCAGTTAGGCATTTGTCAACTATCATGAACTAGATATACTTTTGATCAGAATGATCCTTCTGATTAGGAGATACCTACAGAGGAAGGATCAACCAACAGTATAGTTTCCTAACACCAAGCTCAGAATGGCATGATGATAATTAGATCCTTGTCGATTACCCTTGTGAAGGGTTGGGTACTTCAGTTGAAGAAACTTGAGAGACCGGTAGGTCTTGGATGGGCAGAAAAGCCCTTGATAATGTCTCTCTTTCTCTCAAAGATAAAGTTGTTCAAGCAATTCAACATAACGATGATCTCATATTGTATTCTTTTCTCCCTCTCATAATTCCAAGTACATGCCTTTGCTTATTTAAGTTTAATATCAATGCTGCAATAAATTTTATCTCCTTTTAGTTAATTGTTTTTATGTACAAAACTGCAATTGATTATTTAGACAGTTGTTTGTTCTTTCAACTAAGATGAAAAATCTAAAAGTTAGTTAATGTTCTTCTGTGATTTCAGTAATTTGAAAGCAGTTAGTTGTTTCCTTTCAGCTGAAACTGAAAGTTTAAGAGTTAGTTGCGAAATTGAATATGATGTAATTATTTAAAAATTGTTTTTCTTTTCCATTCAAATTGCAAAGGAAACCAAGCATGAAAACAAGTTAGTTGAACTTCGGCTGAAATTGGTAGTTGGTTTTCATTTTTAAACTATAGAACAAGTAGAGTGTTACATATGGTATCAGAGTGAACCGGGTTCAACACATGGACCTATGAGCTCATCACGAAAAAAAACGGTTAAGCATTCAGTAGTTGGCTAAGGTTCAAAACAGGTTTGATGCCAGAAAGGCATAGAAAGGAAACTGTCAGGAAGACTGTTTTTCCAGCATTTACCAAAGTCAATGGCTAAGAGGAAGCCAGCTGAGGAGTTAAGTTTAAGAGCAAAACTATTCTGCTAAGGTTACTAATCAGACTAAGAGCTTGGTTAAAGCAATGTCAATAGGACTTCAAGAGCAATCTTATTTCTCAAAAACATAAGGATGGGAAGATCCAAAAGTAATCAATCGAATGAAGGATCAACTTAGTGTTGAAAAATTCTAGAAATTATATCAAAGACTCATAGATATGATGGACTCTAGTCTAACTTCCAGATGGCTTGGAATGAGCCAAGTGGAATTAAAGGATCAATAAAGGACAAGTGGTGATACATTGGCATGGAATGCGGAGAAAAATGGTATAGAACCTGGAAATACTTTTGTTCACTGAGATTCATGAGAAAACCAATTGCTTGATACAAATAATTAAGCATAAGTAAGGATGAATACGAGATCTTTAATACCTCAACAAGCCTTTTGCATAAGATGTTAATGTGTGGAAGAGAATGTAATTAAAGAGGATCATCTCAGGCAACATTTGACGAATCAAGATCGGGATTAGAATTATTCTTTGAACTTTTGATAAGAATCTGCTTGAAGATTGCAAGATAAACCATAACAGTGGTAAGGAAAAGATATTATTTATTCTCATGACATTATGGCCAAATGATCGTGAACTATGAGTTTTTCCTTTTTGAGGAGCTCAAAAGTACAATTGCATCAGTGAATATAACTATCACCAGGGTACTGTGTTAAAGTTATTTATGTCTTGAACAAGTAACCTATTCAGTAAGGCAAAGAATAGAGCTTTGTAGAGTGGAACGAAGAAAAGAATTTTGTGTTTCAATTGTAATCTTTGTATGTTGCTAAAGCACAATCTTAGGATGTCATCTAAGCGATGAATGAAAGATACTCTAGGAAATAGGAGTGGATGTGTTATAATCTTTTTATTGCAAAATTTTTTAGCATGATGAAAGTCTTGGGGGACTTATTTGTTTGATGTGTTTGTAACGCAATATCTAACCTATTGTAAGTTTCTGGAAAGACTGATTGCAATGCAGCAGTCTACTCCCTTGTTAATGACTGAGGCAAGTCACGTGGTGCATCATAAGTGTTTCTCTAGATTTTGATACTTCATTGGATTTTGGTAAAATTCCTTTTAATGCTGGCAACGAATGCCATTGCTTTATTTCTTAAATTTTAAAACGATCTAGCCACTGAATTTTGAAGATTTTTTATTGCCAGTTGGTCAAAATTTGATTTAATAGTGGAAATGAGCTCAATCTTTTGACTTATTGTTGAAATTAAAAACTATTTACATTTTGATATTGAGTTAAGTTATTGTACAAGAACATTTTCGTTGTTCACAATGCTTGATGTAATGTTTATCTCTATCATGTCCTGGATGGGCCTCTGATGGATCCTGTAAGGAAGTAAATTTTAAGAAAATGCACCTAGTATGTTCTTAACTTTACAAAGAAAGAAACCTTGTGTTATTGTATATGGGCTGACAAGTAGTCCAGCAAGCCCAAGTGATTAGTCTCTCCAAGTCGACCAGGGTGGTGAACTTTATTTATATAAAAGAAAAAGGCCATAGTGAGTGTTGTTGCACTCGTCAGTTCACCGTACTACAGACAATTAGCTAACTAGAGTTGTCGTACTTAGTAGGAGGGTATCCTCAGTAGTGTGACAAAGTTGGTTAAGTGGGGGTACACACCAGAGCTCAGATGGAAACTGAGGGGGAATCCCTCTTTTCAATGGCATGCCAAGTCTTGGAGGACAATTAAACTGGAAAGAAATTATGATCTTTTCTCTTGTAATTACTTAATAGTTTATTTTAATCATGCATTAGATAAACGAAATTGGTACTTTTTGAAAACCTTTTCAGCCAGAAAAGTGAAGGTTGATGTTGCTTTAGGTGAAATTCTCTTGGTAAACCCTGTTAAAGTAATTGATTGCAATACCAGAAGAGTATCCATCTTTATGGTGTTTGTTATAACGACTTTTATAATTCTGCTATCAAGATGATTCCATTTGAAACATTGGACAAAAAAGATGTTGAATTCCTATAAACTGGATAAGCTAGGAGACAATATTAGCATTAGTCCAGGAATGTTGACAGAAATGGTAAAACAAATCAAACCGATCAAGAAAAATACTAAAGCCGCTTACCCGTGCTGGGTAAATACTAAAGGTTTCTTTGTGAAGGTTTCAACATCTAGAGGGTTAGATGTCTTGGGAATAATGTTCAATTTCTAGTATTTAGGGTATAAAGAAGTTTGTGCAGCATGTCATTAATTTCCCTTAGGAATCAGCCTGACCTCCCTTTTTCTAAGCTCATTCAAATCATTTGACCTCATGAAAATTTGTCCCTTTTCTGTCCTATGCATTAAGAAGCCATGGTGCCCAACTCATGAACTCCCTAGATTGCACATTG